>JASAMX010008542.1:0-39142 GCA_030248175.1 Microlaimidae sp. YZB2_3
AGTCAAACGCCATACGTTATAGGTAATTCATATTCATCATTCAGCAAAGTAGTTTCAGGTGTTCCACAAGGATCTGTACTTGGTCCATTACTTTTCTTACTTTATATTAATGATCTTCCAAAACAATTATCAAATGTTACCTGCAAACTCTTTGCTGATGATGTGAAGCTTTATCAAATTAGGCAAAAAACCAAAACAATACTGATCTACAGATAGCAATAGATAATCTTATTAATTGGGCACAAAAGTGGCAACTAGAAATTGCATTTTAAAAATGTTCCGTTATGCATATTGGATATGAAAACCCAAAATTAGGACTAACAATTAACAACATTCCATTAAAAGTAAATATAAAAGCTCAAGATTTAGGTGTTCTAGTGTCAAATGACTTAAAATTCTCGAGCCATTGTAATAAAATTGCAAGTAATGCCTATAAAATGGCGAATATAATTTTTAGAAGCTTTCAAACATCGAATAAAAACGCTCTTTTGACTGCATACAAGGCTTATGTGCGGCCAATCCTGGAGTACTGTCCCCAAGTTTGGTCACCATACCTTTGTAAAGACATAGATACTTTAGAAAATGTTCAACGTTATTATACAAGAAAATTGCACATTAGATGTGGCTTTTCTCCTGAAGACAGTTATTTGACACGCCTAAAATTAGAATCATTAGAAGAAAGACGAATTAAGTTTGATTTAAATGTATGTTTTCGCATTATAAAAAAATTAACAGACCTTAAATTTGATGATTTTTTTTCATGGGGTTGCTACACAGGTAAAAACGATCACAATCTTAAACTAAAAGTTCCTCATCAAAAAAAAATATAATGTTTTATTCATACAGCTCCCGTGTTACTAAATATTGGAATTATCTTTCTGCTGATATAGTTAATTCAATTTCTCTACAAAATTTTAAGAACAAAATTAAAAATCAAAATTTTAAAATCTTTCTAAAGTTTGATAGGCATTTTTAGTAGCCGAAAGGCTCTTGTGTCCTTCCTTTATTTCTTTAAAGAACTATTTTTTGATTGTTTATACCCCACTTAACGTTATAATACAATATGCATCGATTTTATTATATAGATTCTGATTATTGCATGATTTTTGTGTTTTAATTGTATTTAATTACATGTTCATATATATCCAATTTTATATTTGTATTTTCTTTTTGAAATAAAGGTTTCATTTCATTTTTTTTTGCAATTCACAAAATGAAGCTAAATACTACACTAAATTTCTGGAGTTAGGACTATTCCAACTTGTGAACAAACCATCCCGTGGTAGGAACTAACAAGATTTATTGCTAACCAATGACACTGAGATTTTCAAAAATGTAAGTCTAGCTGTAAACTTTGGTAACTCAGATCATGCTGTAATAAATAGTGAAAAAGATTTAAGCCTATACAAAGAAACTAAATCTCCTGAAAACATTCTTCTGGTGCCGAACTTTAAGAACGCTGACTATAAATCAATAGCTTTGTTTCTTGCATCACAAAATTGGGACCAAAATTCCAAACATCTTAATACAGTCCAACAATACTGGGACTGTTTTATTGAAATCATTACCCAAAGTATAATTTTACATGTGCCGTTGGTAAACAAGCACAAAAATATGCCAAGAAATAACGTTTTTATCCAAAAAATATGTACAAGCTTCAAAATAAATAGAAAAAAATCTGGAAAAATCGACATAAAAATAGCAATTTTAAAGATGAATTTAAAAAAGTTTCCAAAGAATACACTAAAAGTGTAAAAAAGTTCAATTCAGACTTAAAGTAGGAAGTACTTAAATCTAATGATACCAGTTATTTTTTTAAATATATTAATAAACAAATCAAAACTAAAGAGAAAATTCCCCCAATCAAATGTTCAGATGGCAGTTATGCTAACGAAGACATTCAAAAAGTAGAAAGTTTTGGAGAGTATTTCAGTAGTGTTTTTACAAAAGATGATAAAAATTTGCCTTTTTTTGAGCCAAAAAATGATTATAAAATTGAAAACATAAATTTTACAGTTAGAGATGTTCTAAAATAATTAAAACTGCTTCCAAACAAATTGTCGCGCACGCCAGATGGCATTCCTGCTCTATTTTTAAATCGCCTGGCAAAAGTTATTGCAGAACTGCTTTAATAATATTTCAAAAATCATTTGATACTGGGGAAATTCCATATGACTGGAAAACTGCTCTTACTGCTCCTGTTTATAAAAAAAGTTTTAAAAGTGAAAAAGAAAACTATCGGCCAATTTTACCAACCTGTTTCTCTTGTAAAATCATGGAGCAAATTGTAAAGTGTGAGCTTTCTATCTTTTTTTGTAAATATATTATCTCAACTTCAGCATGGTTTTAAAGATAAAAGCTCAACAGTTATGCAACTCCTTGATTGTTACAATGATTGGACATTGGCTATAAATAATAAAAAGCTAGTAGATGTAATATACCTGGATTTTGCAAAAGCTTTTGACACTGTGTCACATCAAAAACTTTTGTACAAATTGAGCAAATATAGAGTCTGTGGTAAACTTTTAAAATGGCTTGAAGCTTTTTTAACAAATCGAGCCATGAAAGTTATAATTAACAATTCCATTTCATCAGCATACCCAGTTATCAGTTCAGTACCACAAGGTTCAGTTTTAGGACCATTTCTTTTCTTGGTTTATATCAATGACATTATTGATTGCATTCAAAATTCAGAAATAAGACTTTTTGCAGATGATGCAAAAGTCTACACGTGTTTTTTAGAGCATGATGATAATAGAATAAAACTTCAAAGTGATTTAGATCGAATTGCTAAATGGCAACTGACTGGCAGCCTAATTTATCTGAAAATAAATGTGAAGTTTTACATATAGATATGGGTAAAACTTCTGAACAAACAGATTATTACTTAAATCATAAGAAGTTACCTAAAACTAATGTAGTCAAAAACTTGGGCGTTTACATAAGCAATGATTTAAAGTTTTCTTCTCATTGTTAAAAAATAGCTAGTAAAGCCATGAGAACAGCCAGTTTAATTTTTAGATGTTTTAAATCACAATCTGTAAAAAATTATCTTGTTGCCTATAAATGTTTTGTACGTCCTACAGTTGAATATGCAAGTGCTGTTTGGAGTCCCTATCTGATTAAAGACAAATACCTTGTGGAAAAAGTCCAACGTGTTTTTACTAAAAGAGTTTTCAAAATCTGTAACTTGAAAGACTATGGGTACAACAGCAGGTTGAGTCTACTTAATCTAGAAACTTTGGAAAAACGTGGGAAAAAAGCAGATATGATTGAAACATTTAAGATAATAAATAGACTGGTAAATATAGACTTTAATAAATACTTTCATCTGAATACAAATCACACAAGGGGTCATTCCAAAAGGTTAAAGATAGAACACTGTAGAATTAATTGTAGAAAGCACAGTTTTTTTAATAGAATCCCAAAAAAATGGAACTGAAAAAAATGAAAAACAAGTTTATGCCAAAACATTGCATCTTTTTAAAAAATCTTTGCTTGAGATAACCAGATATGACTAAAAGAAGAGTTTTATATCTAAAGCCTTTAGTCATTTTTTTTCTAGTAAGGCAGCCAGGTTTTCTCTGTGATAATATACAACATGTTTCTATTTTGTTTTTGTTTCTAACCATGTAGTGTAACTCAACTGGGTTGCACATTATGTACTTACTATTAACTATGTATAATTTGTCATTTGTACTTTACTGGAAAATAAATCTTAAATCTTAAATCTTAAATCTTAAGTAAATAATATTTCTTATAATAAAAATTTAAACAAAATTTTCGAATTTCTTCGTAAATTAATTTTTTAAAATGCTTATTAGTGATGTTCCTACCTTCCAATATAAAGCTCAGGAGCTCCGGTCATTTAAAGCGAAGGAAGCTCCGGACCTACAATGCTCCGCCCCTTGAAAAAACAATTTGAGGTTTAAGCTTGAAATGCATTTTAAATTACTCTATTTCTATATGTAGGACTATTTTTACTGATTCAAATAAGTTTTGGAAAAAATTTAATTTGCAAAGAAATTTTGACAAAATAATATATTGCATCACTCTTTAATCATTTATGAAATTAGCACAAAAAAGGGCGGAGCTCCGGAGCTTCATACCTCCGGAATAATTGAAATTTTTTACGCACAGTCAGCCGAAGTATCATTTCGACTTATCCTGCCGTATATTTTTATTAACAAAATGATAATTTTGCGAGTAAAAGAACCTGTTGTATTAAGTTTGCAAAAAAACAATATTTAATTAGTATTTTATAAATATTTTAGTATTCGAATACTCCAAAATATTTGATACTTTTTAAAAAATTAAATACAATACCAATAAAATACCGACCTTTTCAAAATAGTATCGATACTTTTAAATAAATACTTACCCCTAAAAAAGTAGTATTTATTTAGTATTTAAATACTAATTAAATATACAAGATCACATATCAGCCATGCTGACAAATAATTTTTCCCGCATATATTCATTACTAATTCAAATCAACCCTAGCCCGTGTCAGCCATACGGCTGACAAATAATTTTCCCCGAATTTTTTATATTCATTTACTAATTTTTTTTTCAAATTCAACCCTTTTTCATTCCCGTCACTGTAAACCTTACAGTGATACCTCAGTTACCCACTCTAATTTTAGTCGGGGAAAAGGGTCTTTCCCTCTTTTGGTGAAAATATGTTGTCCAGCATAAAGATGTCCGTGTTAATTTTTTACTAATTTCAACCATCTTATGATAATCCCTAAACTATAAGGTTTCCCATAATATCTTATTTATCCTAATTTTTTCTGTGGTTGGAGAGGAAGGTTCTTCCATCTTTGGTAAAAATATGTTGTCCAATATAAAAATGTCCATGTTATTATTTTATATTTTAACCCATTTATGACATTCTCCAGACTGTAAACTTTGCAATGATACCTCATTTAGCCCTGTACGTTTTGTGGTTGAGGAGTAGGGTCCTCCCTTTTGGTGAAAATGCGTTGTCTAGCATAAAGATGTCTTTGTTATTTATTTTTTGAAAAATTCAACCCTTTTATGACATTTCTTAAAACTTAAGCTTTGCAATGATATTTCATTTAGCCCAATCCCATTTGTGGTTGGTGAGCACGGTAATTCCCTTCTTTAGTAAAAAAACGTTGTTCAGTATAAAGATGTCCATGCTCATTTTTCTAAAAAACATGATATTCTGGCTTCCCATTGCCGAATTACTTTCACCAATAATTTTAAACCAATTTGAAGATAATTTTGTTTCAACTTTCAAAATCCATAGGGCTATGTTTTTGTGAAAATGTGTTGTCCAACCAAAAGATGTCCATGCAATTTTTTTTTTTAATTTCAACCCCATTATGAAATTTTCCTGTCTGTAAGCTTTGCAATGATATCTTATTTAGCCCAATCTTTTTTCTGGCAGGGGGTTCTCTTTCTAGTGAAAAAACGTTATCCAATATTAAGATGTATATGTTAATCTTACTAAAAAACATAACATTTTGGTTTTACATTGGCTAATTACTCTTATCAATAAGTTTGAGCCAATTCAAAGGCAAAAAAATTTTCGATTTTCAAAATCCATAGGTTTTCTTTTTTGTGAAAATGTGTTGTCCAGGCTAAAGATGTCCATGCAATTTTTTTTTAATTTCAACCCTTTTATGACATTCCTTGAAACTTAAGCTTTGCAAAAATATCTTAATTAGCCCAATCCCATTTGTGGTTGGTGAGCACGGTAATTCCCTTCTTTAGTAAAAAAAACGTTGTCCAGTATAAAGATGTCCATGTTCATTTTTCCTAACATGATATTCTGGCTTCCCATTGCCGAATTACTCTTACCAATAATTTTGAGCCAATTTGAAGATAATTTTTTTCAACTTTCAAAGTCCATAGAGCCCTAATTTTGTGAAAATGTGTTGTCCAACCAAAAGATGTCCATGCAACTTTTTTTAATTTCAACCCCTTTATGACGTTTCCCTGTCTGTAAGCTTTGCAATGATATCTCATTTAGCCCAATCTTTTTTCTGGTTGGGGATGAAGGTCGTTCCTTTTTTTAGTGAAAAAAACGTTTTCCAGCATTAAGATGTCCATGTTAATCTTACTAAAAACATAACATTTTGGTTTTACATTGGCTAATTATTCTTATCAATAAGTTCGAGCCAATTCAAAGGCAAAAAATTTTCGATTTTCAAAATCCATAGGCTTGCCTTTTTGTAAAAATGTGTTGTCTAGGCTAAAGATGTCCATGCAATTTTTTTTAGTTTCAACCCTTTTACGACATTCCTTGAAACTAGAGCTTTGCAATGATATCTCATTTAGCTCAATCCCATTTGTGGTTGGTGAGCACGGTAATTCCTCTCTTTAGTGAAAAAACATTGTCCAGTATAAAGATGTCCATGTTCATTTTTTTCAAAAAACATGATATTCTGGCTTTACATTGGCTAATTACTCTTACTAATAAGTTTAAGTCAATTCCTGGACAAATAATTTTTAGAGTTCCAAAATCCATAGTCCCCCCTTTGGTGAAAACACTTTGTACAGTATAAAGATGTCCATGTAAGTTGTTTCAAAATTTCAACCTCTTACGACATTCCCTGGGGTATAAGCTTTCCAACAATACCTCATTCACCTTAATCCGTTGAGTGGTTAGTGAGGAGTTAGGGAACACACAGACTCACACACACCCATACTCTCTCTCTCTCTCTCTCTCTCTCTCTCTCTCTCTCTCTCTCTCTCTCTCTCTCTCTCTACACACACACACACACACACTCTCTCTCTCTCTCTCTCTCCCTCTCTCTCTCTCTCTCTCTCTCTCTCTCTCTCTCTCTCTCTCTCTCTCTCTCTCTCTCTCTCTCTCTCTCTCTCTCTCTCTCTCTCTCTCTCTCTCTCTCTCTCTCTCTCTCTCTCTCTCTCTCTCTCTCTCTCTCTCTCTCTCTCTCTCTCTCTCTCTCTCTCTCTCTCTCTCTCTCTCTCTCTCTCTCTCTCTCTCTCTCTCTCTCCACACACACACACACACACACACACACACACACACACACACACACACACACACACACACACACACACACACACACACACACACACACACACACACACACACACACACACACACACACACACACACACACACACACACACACACACACACACACACACACACACACACACACACACACACACACACACACACACACACACACACACACATACACACACACACACACACACACACACACACACACACACACACACACACACACACACACACACACACACACACACACACACACACACACACATACACAAACAAACACACACACACACACACACACACACACACACACACACACACACACACAAACACACACACACACACACACACACACACACACACACACACACACACACACACACACACACACACACACACACACACACACACACACACACACACACACACACACACACACACACACACACACACACACACACACACACACACACACACCAAGGGACAGACTGCCTACGGCAAACATTTATTAAACGCATGATGAGTGGCTTTAAACTGGGCGGACCTAGTGGTAGAATAGCGAACTGGCAAGCCAGCACGACCCAGCGAAATAAAGTACATGTACATAACGACCATAGCATCTATTGAAATAAAAGTATGGTGTTATATTTGAAGTTATACGGTTTTTTTACGTTTTTTCATTATATCCAAAGTGCCCCAGGCTGAAAGGGAATACATGGGCACGTTCGAAATTTTCTATAAGATAAGAAGGGGTGAGCCACAAATGCGATTTGAGGATAGGGCTGCATTTCACCAGAGTATCTTGTATTGTATCTCTTACTTCTCCTACTCTCTACAGTCTACATGGGAACTTTTTGGTTCTGCTTCTAATTATATTTTATTGTTTTTTAGAACTTAAAACAAATGTTTTTACTTGCTGAAAAAAATTCAAGATTTCAGAAATGAATAATGTTTGTCGCAGCCTCAGAAGGTTCAAAACCCACAAGTCAGGAAATCGAAGCTCTACTACAGGTTTTTTGAATTTGTTAAATTTGTTATGTCAAGAAATTTAGGTAGCTGCTCTGCAGTGATAGAGAGCACAACGTATTAGTGTTCAAGGTCTAAACAGGCCACACAATTTGACTTGTTAAAAAGAACTAATTTTAAAATATTTTAGTGTTTACTTGTAGTATTTAGTATAAAATTTTATTGTAGGTCTGTAGAAATGTCATTTGAGTAGAAAAAGTAATTTTTTACTACAAAATAATGTTTAAAAAATAGATCTAAAAAACACTTAAAATCTGCCTCCAAAATTTTTAGACTCGAAAAAGAGTGGACCCTATTTTACCAAAAATATCTATGCTAAAGTGTGTTAAAATTTAGCTAATTATAAACCATTGTATAAAAAAGCGAATATTACTTCATATTTTTAATGTATGAACTCCCCCCCCACCACATCACTTTTAGCTACCATTCTAAACCAAGTTTGCGTCCATTTTTCACCTCATCCAGCACATCAAAAGAGATATTGCCGGTCATTGGTCAGGAATACCCCACAAATGGAACTGGAGTTCCTGGTAATCCTTTGTTGTAGTTATTGTATTGAAGGTATGATTACGGTCATTATATTTGAAATATGCATAAATTAAAGTATAGCATTGCAAGTTGCAACTATAACTTAAAGCATTACTACAAAAATTAAAAGTAGAACACTACACTTTGGCCATTTCTCACTTAATTGTCATTTATGACCTTAATTACCAATTCGCTTTTTTGTGCGATTAAAAACTTTAAGTGGATTAATAATATGATCTCAGTTTTTAATAGGACATCACATTTATTAAACAAAAATTAGTGCTTAAGTTCATATTTGGGGGTACCCTTCTTACCCTACCCTGGGCAAAAATTCTGTATTAGTGCAATGCTAATAAATGATTCTTTCTTTGCGACTCAGTTATTTTTTCTGCGAAATATAAACATTTTTTTCATTATTATTTAAAAAATAACAGTAATAAAAATAAATTAGATTTATTTCAGATCGTAGCACATCACTTTCTTTTTTAATGAATTATAGCATTATAGCAAACCTAAATGCCATTCAAACTGAAACCAATACAAACGCCCAACCCAATATTAATAAGAATGTAGTTAAGGTTCTGAAGAGAGCAGAGGAGAATCTGACGATTTGACGGAATCAGAGTTGGTGCCCACTGATCATCCTGCACAGACGTCTGGGAGTCCCCCGCAACAGCGCAGTCTCACTCTACCATCTGAATCTATTCAAACCGTCCTCGCCGATACTACTCATGTCTCCGACGGTAATTTATTTTAGTTCCGATGTAAAGACACCACTATTGTTATAGAATCCTCTTGGAATGTTTTAAAGGTTATTAAACAATAAGCTAGAAACGAAATAATAAAACCATTAATAAAAAATATTATTTAATTATTTTTTAGATTAAAAATATTATAATAATGAGTATCATTAAAAAGTAATATATATTAAAAATGTTTTATTTTTATTGTTGTTTGATCTTAAAATTTAGAACAGCTTCATTGCCAAAAAAAGAACACAATGGTCGTGTGGGGCCATTTATGTTGCAGCACCTTGTTTACCTATTAATAAAAGATTTTTAAAATGTCAATATGCCAAAAATGCTTTTTTGTAGGCAAAAAAAGAAAATACCTGCTACCGAGACAGAGCGCGGAGACATGTGTTGTCTTCGGAAAAATCCGGATCTTCACGTGGGTAGTAGTCCGGCCGCCGTTCACCCCAGCGTAAGCTCCAAGATAAAAACGAACCCATACGCTGTCGAGTCCACGTCTGGAGGACATACCGGCCCTTCCAGCGCATCTCCATTCAGTGAGCAGCTCAGTCAGCACCTTCCCGGGGACGAACAGAATCTCATACCTGAAACGCTATGGGTCCTCAGTGCCAAAAGACATCCATTCCGTTCCAATGGTAAGACATTTATTTTCAATAATTCCAAATTTGGCAGTCTGCACCGTATATGCGTTTAAGAGTTATATATCCACCAAACATCTTGAAACCGATAACACCGTATATGCATTTAGGAGCTATATATCCACCATACATTCTTGAAACTGTTAACTTTTCGTTCAAAAATCGCTCAAAATTTTATCCTTTTTAAAGTTTAGAAGTCGTAGCCAAGATATAAAATTTTTCGGCTGTCTTGTTTTTTGAAAATTCAGTCGAAAGACTTTCACCCATGGCAGTAAAATACAATCGATTAGGTCTTCTTATGGTAGTCTTTTGTTGTTCAAGCGATCATTTCTAGGTGTCCGCACTCGGACGTGCAACCGCGAAATAATTGTGGTGACACGCAGACGGACGTACGGACGGTGTTGCTCCACCCCTTGTCAGCCGGATCCAGAAGTTTTGCCAACGCCAATTCAAAATCCCCACGCGTGACAGCCTTCTGTCTGATGGGCGGGGATCGGTTTCTGGGCTTCTGTCTCAAGTCATTCACGGAGTTCTTCGCCCAGAAGCCAAGTGACTGGCAGCACTACGTCAAGTTCAGTCTGGTCACACCAGCCTCCAGCCACTTCACCCGCTCTCTCGCCACTCTTGATCCAACTTACTCCACTAGGTTCCTGATTATTATTATGGTGAACATAACTGAGAAAATGAGTTTTCAGGAAATTAGAAATTACGTGAAACAAGAGAAAGTCACTTTCTTATAAAATATCATCAATATTTAGACTTTAAAAAAATTGCACTTCTATTTTTTAACCTGTATTTATAGTTACTGTGCTTACTTTGTCCAATTATTTTAAGAGTTAGTTATCAGTTAAATTGTGATGTTTTAAAGTCATTAAAAAATTATTGTTATTTTTCAATTCAGTATGCATTGTGGAAAGAATGGTAGGATAAATACAAAACTGACGACTCTGGGAATATCTTAAATTTGTGCAAGAATCCAGAAATACATTCTTTCTGCTAAGGTACTTTAAATTAAATAGGGCACAAAAACATAAAAATTAACTCAAATGTTTCTTTGGAAATAATAAAGTTTAGAATATTATTATTATTATGCTCATGCAAAAGTTTTTACATTTTATCTTCTTTTCATTTCTAAACTCCAAAAAATGTCATAAAATGAGTTATGTCAAGAGAGCTCCCTACGGTAAATCATCTTTTAAAATCTAGAGGAATCCTTTTCTTTTTTCTAATTTTTTTTTAAATAAAAAGTCGGTGTTTACGAAAAAAATCTTTGTTGATTTATTTTTGGTGTCTCAGTTATTATTTTTTAATACCGGGTGTTCTAGGTTTGGCACTAACAAAATCAAATGTGTTTTGAAATTGCTGAAATTTCGGTAATCAAGACTAAATCAAATGTGTCTTGATAAAAATAATGTTTATAAATGTCATAAAAATTTGTTTTTTAATTAATTTTTTGACATAATGTATTCTCTGAAACTCTTATAATAAATATTAAAAACGAGTAAAGTTCTAAGGTTCTGGTAATAACCCCCATTTTTGTTTAAACTTAAATAAAAATTCAATTTTTAATACGGTGTTTTGTGCGAAAAAACCCTTAATATATAATAATGAATTAAAGAACGTGAATTTGCCTAAAAAACAAATCAATAGTTTGCAAAAATTTGACTTGAAATTTAGCGTTTGCCTAAAATCTTTGCATCCATTTTTAGATACTTGTTATACTTTTTTAAGGTGATAATGCCTATGCCAATAGCTGAGGCAATGTTACAGTTGCAAGAAAAAGGTGCACCGGACGAAAATTCTCAGGTGTTTGTCCCTTTTGTTGTGGAAGTCAGGGTACGGAATCCGGCCGTGGGCTTAATGGGCGGCTCTCTGGGGGTGGACGGAGATCCACCGAGTTCAGGTGGTTCCGCTGCCCAGCAGGAAACCAACACGAACCCAATCACCGCCATACCAGCCAGCGCCAGTCAGAAACAACTCACCTCTTTTAGCGAGTTTACAGGTAATAATAAAAGTTTTAAGTCTAGCATTGATATTTCGATTTATATGTGATGTAATTATGCCCGAAGTGACCCCGTGTATGTAAATGGCTCTTTGAAATACAAATGTGTATTTAGATGGAGTTGGATGGAGCCACTCCCCACCTTTCATTAATATTGATGATCTTTGCCAACAACAGGTCTTTTCATCAAGATCGGTCTGGACCGTCCGGCACGTTCCTCGCCTTGCTCACCCCTTCTTCCCACTTTCGGAGGAGATCAGCTACTGCACCTTTTTATTAATATTCATCTAATTAACCATTATTATTTTCTTTAAATTTGGTTTTTGACCGCAATTAGTTTTAGTTAATTAATACGCTACGCACCATACATGGGCATGGGGGTTGGGGGAGTTACCCCCCCCCCAAATTCTGAGAAGGGGGTTTAACTCCCCTCCACTCAGAAGTGGGGTGGGGGAGAAAAAGTTAACCCCCCCAATTTTGGAAAAATAAAAAAAATGTCTTTAAAATGAAATTTAACTGCCTAAAAACTTAAGTTTTAAGGTCAAAATGAATGTTTTAACAGTAAAAAGCTCAAAAATGCAATAAAAAAAGGCTTTTTGACCTAAAATTAGCGTTTTTTACGTATTTTTTCCTTAAAATCGAAAAAACGATATAAGTAAAATGCAATCCAGAAAAAAACGATATGGGTATTTTGCGTTTCTCGGATTTTAACCTCCCCCTCCGTAATTTGGGGTTTAAACCCCCCTCCCACTCCGCACCAACTTGCCCATGTATGCTACGCACTGGTAGTTTTTTTTAATATTTAGCAACTAAAGACAATTCATTTTAACATTTCGATGACAAAAAACTTTGTAAATTCTGTAATAACGATTGCTTTAAAAGCAAGTTTTAAAAACTTGTATTCCAAAGTTTCGAAATGATAAAACAAACCATAATTTCGAAACGTTAGAATAAAAGTTTTTAAAACTTGCCTTTATCCACCATGCATTCAGCACACATTACAAAAGATTGCTTTAAAACGTTTTTGTGTTGTAATAACTGTTATATACAAGTAAAAGTTTGTGTGAATCCAATTCATTTATTCAGAAAGTCTGGTTGTTGTTTGTGCTCCAAAAGCCAGGCGTTGTGGTTCTTTCGTAAGATTTTTCCATCTTTTTTTTGTTTGTTTTTTTTGGTAACTTCTGTATAATTTAGCTGTTTGAAACCAAACCAAAACCAAAGAAACACGGTCTAACAACTTTTTTGTTTTGATTAATTTTGTTTATTTTTTTTTAATTTCAACTGATTATTTACATAGTTTAGTTTTTTATTCATTCATAAGGTACAGTCTAATTTTTTTAAAACTTATATTTTTAGGTGGTGCTAGCTCAGCTAAATCGCCCCCTGGTGCTCACGGGCAAGATTCTCCGTATCAGGTCTCTCCGCCTAACTCCCCCTACATTCCCCATCAATCTATTGGACAACCCATGTCCGTTTCTCCGGCAACCGGTGAAGCCAAAGAGCTGCTTGTGGAATATTGGGTAATCGTTACATTTTTTGTAATTTAACCCAAAATTCGAATATGCTGTAAAAATGTAACATGTTTATGAATTGTTTTTCGTGAGTTTCGCTAATAAAAAATATTTCTTAAAAGTGTGATCCAATAATCGACTCTTTTAATTTTACTTATTAGTCGTTAAAAAATACACGAGTCTATTTTGTGAATTTATATGCACATTATGTATAAACAGTTAGTTGGCTCAATGCTGCATCGAATTATCGTTTATTGAAGTTTATTTTCGTTAAAAAATATTAGTTCCTGGTTTTACAAGTTTTTTTATTGCTGTTATTCTGATATTTCTATTGTAAACCAAATTTTTTTTACAACTTTAAACTGGTAAATTAGATCAAATATCGTGACACCAGCATAAAATTGTTTTTAATGTTTTAAGTAAAATTTATCATTTTATTATATCAGGGTTTCCTGCGAGTCAGGGAGGTAAGGGAGAGGTCAGGGAGAGCAAAAAGTGGCCAGGGAAGTCAGGAGAGCACCTGTGAGTCAGGGAGAATTTTGATTTTTAGGCATCAATTATAGGACATTTTATTAAATCCAAAAACTTATTTTTAAAAAATTTCGCGCCTGCGGCGCTAATTATTTTGTCTCTTTGTTTACTTTTACTAATAATTTCCTTTTTAAAATATAAAAAAATAATTTACATTATTTTTATCTTTATAGACTGTTTTGTCGTACTTAAATACTTTCTAAAATTTATAATGGAGGTATTTTTTAAAATATTGACCAAATTAATGATAATTATTTATTTGCCTAAAATGGTCAGCTAGGAAGAAAATTCGGATGATAATGGCCGCTGGGCGGTTTGGGCGGCTGCGCCTTCCTTCAAATTGTTGTTGAGTTTGCCAGTTTCCAGGGTTTCTATCAACCTTGGGTAGATCCGTCCGGCACGCCTCTCGCCTTGCTCACCCCCTCTTCCCACTCCCGGAGGAGCTCAGCAACCGCTACGGGGTTTGCCCAAAGGTCCTCTGGTCCCAGTGTCGTATTGATGTGTGTGCATGTAAAAAGGTGTTGTGTTGTGTGTGTTTGTGTTTTGCATAGCGGGCAGTTTGGTGATGTGTGTTGTGTTGGATTGATTTTGTGTAGGTAGGAGTAGAGGAAAGGAGATTTCCCTGCCCTGAGTTGGGCGAGGGTTCTCCTGACCCCGCGAGGAAGATTTTCTTCCTCGTTGCTTATTGCTGGTGCTTTTGTTTGAAGTATTGGGTTTATTGGAGTGTTATTTATGTGGTTTGTGACTGTGTTTGTGTGGATTTGTTGTTTTAGTGTTTTGTAAGTTTTGTTGTGTATGTCTGTAGGTATGTTTGTTGTGTAGTTGTTGTTGTGAAATATTGTTTGCTTTTTGAGCCTGCTGGGTGCAGGTTGTTGTGTTAAATAATTAAGTGGGTTGTTTGTGTACATGGCCGCCAATTTTGCTTGTTTTGCGTGGAGTTGGATGTGTGTTGCTATTGGGAGGACTTCAGCCTCTGTGTGTATGATGTGTGTGTTTGTGTCTGTGGTGTGCCCTGTTGCGACCCTGAGAGCTGTGTTTTGTATTGTTTGTAGTTTGCTGATTTGTGTGTGTGATGTAGTGGGGCCCCAGACTGTGCTGGCATACTCGATTATTGGTCGAGTGATTGCCTTGTATGTGTGTATGAGTGTTTCTTTTGGTTTACCCCACGTTGTTGCTGTGAGTGCGTTTATGATTTTGAGTGTTTTGCGTGCTTTGCTGTGTGTGTTTGCGATGTGTGTGTTGAATGTAAGCTTGGGGTCGAATGTGAGCCCCAAGATTTTTGGGTTTTTGGTTGTAATGAGTGTTGTGTGGTTATTTGTAGTGATAATTGTGTGTTGTACTCTGCAGGGTCTGGTGTGAATAGTGTGGATGTTGTTTTGCTTGCATTTATTGTTAGTTGGTTGTTGTCTGTCCATGCTTGTATTGCGTGTAGAGGTATGGTTGTATTTGTTGTTGAGCTATGTGGTGGTTTGGGTGTGATGCATATATTGTGATGTCGTCTGCATATGTTATGATGTGTACGTTTGGTGGTGGTGTTGGTAGGTCTGCGGTGTAGATGTTGAATAATGTGGGTGATAGACAGGATCCTTGTGGGACTCCTGTTTTAATGAGTTTTTGTTTTGATTTGTAGTTGTTGTATGTGGTGTATGCTTTGCGGCCTTTGATGTAGTTGTTTATGAATTTTGTGATTGTTGTTGGTACTTGTGTTTGTGCGAGTTTGTGTATGAGTGTGTGGTGATTGACAGTGTCGAAAGCTTTGGACATGTCCAGAGCTACGACAACTGTGCGGTGTGGTGGTTTTGGTTTGTTAAAACCTGCTGCTATGTGAGTGTAAAGTGTTTGTAATGCTGTGTAAGTGGAGTATTGTTTTTTGAAGCCGTGTTGGTGTGTAATGTTTGGAATGTTGCTTGTGATGTATGGATGTATGATTTTTTCGCAAGTTTTTGCGAGTGCGGATATGAGTGAGATGGGCCTGAATGATTGGCTGTTGTTGATGTTTTTGTTTGGTTTTGGGATTGGGATGTAGTTGGAGAGTTTCCAACTGTGTGGTATTGTGTTTGTGTTTATGATGTTGGTGTAGAGTTTTGTGATGTATTGTAGTGCTTTGTTGCCTAGATGTTTAAGGTGTTGTATGTTTGTGTTGTCAGGCCCAACTGAATTGTTTGTTTTGCTGTGTTGTATTGCTGTGATTGTTTGCTGTACTGTCAGTGTGATGGGTGTGGGTTTTAGTTGTTTAATTGCGCGTGTGATTTTGCGGTATGTTTTGTTTGTTTTGTGGGTTGTGGATTGTGTAAACTGTTTGTTGAAATGTTTTGCTATGCTGTGTGGGCGAGTGATTGTTTTTGTGTTGAATGTGATTGCCCTGTTTTTGTCTGTACGTTGTTTTTTGTTGTTGAGTTGTGCTATTGTGTTGTATAGTTTGTATGAGTTGTGTTTGTGAGTAAAGTGTTTTGTGATGTGTTGTTGCCAGATCCTTCAAATTGTCTTCAAATAGTTAACTTGGCCGTTTTTCTAGGTTAAAATTCTAAATCTGTCTTGCGCCTTGCGCATCAATTTTTTATCGCTAAAGTAGTTCATTTTTTAAAATATATTATCGTATATATAATTTACATTTTATAAAAATATGTACCAAAAACCATGCTTAACGTCAAAAATGATTTCCCAAGCAGCCGGGGGAAATTTTTTTACCACAAAATCCCTAACAGAACAGTGGCGTAGCCAGAGGAAGGAAGAGGCATGATCCCCTCCTCCAAATCCAACCTTCAAATCCAGCAAAGCCGTATTTTTTGTTGTTTCTTTTTTGCAAAATTTTCCTCGCTTCATGGGAAAATTACATTGATCATTTATATTAATTTTTTTTTAATTTCAGTGGATTGTGTCATTCAATACATAGTTAAGGGATGTTGGTGACTTATAACGAATTTGTTGACTTTATTATAATAGGGTTTCAAATGGCTAAACTAAGGTAGTCCGCCTCCGCCCCTTTTCTTGGCAAATCTTTATATTTTGTATAGGTTCCCCCTATTTTTTGAAACGGTGTTATAGAAATTTATGCGCCACTGCAACTGATTATCTATAGGCTTACCCTCAGGTTTATCTTTTTTCCCCAAATCGCTCCTCCAAAAATGAAACTCTGGTTATAATTCTAAGAGAAGAGGCTATTCTTTTGGATCCTGCTGAAGGGACTGCAGCCCCCAAACTCTTGGGGTAAATATTCCTCCAAAAATAAAGCCTATAGCTCATATTTTCTTTCTGTTTTTAGTTATTTTTATTGTAAAATGTTAAAAATTGTAATATTTTACTTAAAACTAAGGATTTATTGTAAAATAACAATTTATAGTCATGTAAAAAATTTTCAAAAAGTCAGGGAGAGCTCTGGAAAAAGTCAGGGAGAATACCTGAAAATTTAAAAAATTGGTCAGGAAAGTCAGGGAGAGCATTCCACCTTGAGCGCTGGAAACCCTGTATATGGTTCAGGTAGTTGGTGTGCCACCGTCGTCTGGAGGTCCAGCAAGCTCTGTGTCGTCAGTGGGAAGAAGTGATGCGCTTACTGCCACTTCTAAAGGGTCGGACACCCCGGGTAAAAAAGATGCCACTTCGGGAAAAGTCACCTTGAAACAGGCATTTAAGTATGTTACCATCTTTAGTAATTTATCAAGAATACATAGCCCGAAAAATTCCCGGAGTACTAAATTTTTACCAACGTTTTCCCTCATAAATTTGATTGTTTTAGCAAAAATACACATGCGTGGGTTTTCTTACAAAAAATTGCCCAATAATGTAGTGTAGAAACTGGATGTTTTTTTTGGTTTTTTGTATTCTTATTATTAGTAAATATTTTTTAGTTAACTAAAGGTTTTGTTAGTTCTGAAATTAACCTATTTTTGGTATTTTTTTTAATTCTAATAGCTTTCTATTTTGAAACCATTTAAAAAATATTTTTACTAAGATGTTAAAACCTGTGCACGAACGCTGGCACTCTAATTTTAGGGGTATTGAATTGGTCTGATATTTCCATAAAGCTGTAAATGAATAAAATACAAGAAATCCTAAAAGAAATTCCATTTAGGTCATTACTTATTACAAGACAGCCAGCAAATCCTTCCGTGGCTTGGCTGCAAAACCATGGAGACGTTCCGCCACTCTTGTCACTCCAGTTTGTAAAAGAAAAGAAGAAGGACAAAGTTTTACGAAATCTTGGTCTCAAAAATAAAGTACAATTTTATATTAAGCAAGTACTCCATGACTATCATAGATGAACACGGTCAAAAAGCTAGGGGGGTGTTTACCCCGGGTAAATGAAATTTCAAAATCTAGGGGGGACCTAGGGGGGTCGAACCCCCCTAGCTTTCTAGGGGTGGTCGACCCGGGGTGGAAGATTTTAAAACCTAGAGGGGGGTCAAATGGGTTCCAATTTCCGAAACAAAATACTTTTAAACCATTAAATGTTTAATAATAGTTTTTTATAAGATAATACTATATTTTATTGTATAAAAAGCGATATTTAGGTATTTTTGGAAGGAAATTTAGTATAAAAAAAGAACTTAAAATTTTCTCGAGAGGCGAGGGGGGCTCAGATTTCAAAATCTAGAGGGGGGTCAAGGGTAAAAAATTCGAAAATTTGGCGGAGGGGGTCTCCCCTGGATTTTTTTCTAGGGGGGGGGGCCAAAATTTCGAGGCTAGTGGGGGTTGACCCCACCCTACTCCCCTTGTTCATCTATGATGACTATCCCACAAATAAGTATATTAAAAAAGAACTAACAAAATAAATTAATATTAATGTAAAACGAAAATATTAGTTAGACTTATTAAGCATGCAATACATGGATTTAGCTTTGATTTTAGGCTTTTAATCGAAAGACCAAGATTGCTACTTAACAAAAGCAGTCCAGCATCAGTTTCGACCCTTTTGTAAATTAAACAAAGACAAAAGGCTATTAATGAACACTAAACAAATAAAAATAGATAAGCCTTTGGATTTTTAGCAAAGCTTAATAATGTAAAATAGGCAAAATTCAATATATTAATTTTGATTTGGTTTTTTAGGAAAAGAGTGATTTAGAACAGCGAACGCAAAACGTTGAAGGAATCTCGCGACTGATCTGCAATAGCAAACACTCCACTATGCGTTTGCTGATTGATGGAACGGAATGGACCAGTGTCAAATTTTTTCAGATCTCTTCACAATGGCAGACGCACGTCAAATTCTTTCCTCTTGTAATCTGTCACGGGAATATTACAGACTAATGGCTATCAATCAACGATAATATTTACAAGATAAATAATATTTTGAAATTAAATTGGATAGCTTTTGGTTCGAAACTGATTCTTTCATCTATTAATTGCGGTATTAGTTACTTTAAAAAGATTTTTGAAAAATGTTCTTTCATGTGTTGTGAAAAAACAGTTTGCATAATTAATCGAAAACTTATTCGTAACCAGGTGCTCACCAAAAAGAAGGGTTTTTAACTATATTGCGATTCAGTAAGAAAAAAAAAATTTTAGTACCTGTATGTTTTTATTATGAAAAAATTGTTAGGCATATTTTATAACTGTGTAACTGAATAGTTATAGGTGTTTTGTTTAGGTCAGCGAAGGTGAAAAGATAGTTTTTACAGTGGTAGAGGTGGGGCCTTAAAGAATCCGAAAACCTTCTTAAATATTAATCCTTTGGGTTCGGATTTTTTCGTCCAAAATCGCTGCAAATCCGCAGAAGTGATTCCGCGCCACTGCTGCGGAATCCGCTGCTCAGTGTTAGGCTTCAGGCGGACCGAAAGCGAGTCGCGGAATTTAACACTGAGCGGCACTGGCGCAAAATTCCTTCTGCGAAATTGCAGCGAAAATAATCTCAAAGGGTTGAAAAGATCAGCCCTACCGCTAACCAATCAGCTTGAAATCTAAAGCAGAACGACTGAATTTGATTTTGAAAAAATAATTATAAACTTAAAACCATTGATTAAATAAACCAAATTATAAAAGGAATCACCAGTCACATGATGAGAATATCTTAATTTTAATTTCAGTTTATGTACATATAATAAGTTAGTAAGTGTTAATAAATACGCGTTTCTGTGCTTCTACGGACGCGTATGGAGAAGATAAATAATGAAGTTGCACTTTGCGGTGCACGAAGTTTCTTTAAAAGATTAATAATAAATTTTCGTCAATGTTATGTGTATAAAAGTCTACAAAAATATTTTTTTATTCAAAATTAAATTTCTGACAATAAAAAATGCACCCAAAATTTGGTTAAGAAGAGGTTCCCTAAACTTTATTCCAAGGATGAGGGAGGACAACGTTTTACCAAACGCTCGCTCCCGTCTGTCCCTAAAAAAAACCTATCTATACATACAGTGTTATATATCTTTGATATGACATTTTATATTATTTTGACCCAAAATATCAGAAATGTGAACAATTTTAATGTTGAATAAATAATAATATAATTGGACTTAATTTATTATATTATTAAAATTTAGCAATGGTAATATTATGGAAAATAAACTATTGTTTAAGACATGTGCACTGTCGTGAAAAACGCCCTCTAAACTAGAGACCATGTTCCTTTGCCCTTGTTTCATTGCCTTACCTGTTTCAAAAATTAAAAATACAAAGACTATTTTTATATATTTTAACACTCGAAACGCAATTTTTAAGTATAGTTTGTGGCGTTATGTTGGGTAACGGACTTAAAGTCAACCAGAGCTTAATTTCGGCCACGGGCTGTTATTTTTGCTGTGCGTAAAATTATGAAATGAATTGCGTATGGCTGGATAGATTGTCATTTCATCTATCTAGCCATATAAAATTCATTTCATATACGCATATAGCAGGGACGTAGCCAGAGTTTCATTTTGGGGGGGGGGGGCGGATTGTCGGACAAAAAAAAATTTAGGGGGGGGCGGAGCCCCCCCCCCCCCAAATTTTTGGGGGGGGGGGGGGGGAGCCCCCCTTAATTTTTGAAAACGTTAAAAAAACAGGGATAAACGTAGATAAAGCTGTATAATACACTTTTTTTGGCCTAATAACCTATTATCTAATGTTTTTAGCGGTAAAAACATGTTTTCTTAGTTAAAAATTACATAAGCACACCTTGGCAGAGCCTGGATTTTACAAAAAAGGAATTTAGAGACGTTAGTTTCAGACCCCTGGGCTAAACCTACATTGTAAACCAAAGCACATGAGCAGCATCTCGGCTCCATGTTCTCTAGGGTACCTACCTATATGAAAAAAATCCGAGCCAATGCTATAGGCGGCAGGAAAATTTAGGAGGGGGGAGATACATAAATCAACCAATATTATTGTTTGTTTTGCTTTCTGTTTAGTACTTATTACTTATAAAAATTATTGTACTAACTTTGAAATAACATTAGCATCAGGCAACATAAACAACGAGATATATATGTATGTATACTATAGAAAATGAGCGAAGCGAAGCGGAACAAATTTTTGGTTTTTGGGGGTCCATTGGGGTACTAAAATTATTTTAAAGTTTGGCGCCGAGCGATTAGCGAGGCGCTGGAAAATTTTGAATTTTTAGCCTCTGAAAACCCCCAAATTTTAGTATCTGGCGACCATTTCGGGGGGGGGCGGCCACCCCCCCCCGCCTAACCACTATCCTTATTTTTCCTCCTGTCCGACCGTTTCGGGGGGGGGGCGGGCGCCCCCCCCGCCCCCCCCCCCCTGGCTACGTCCCTGGCATATAGCAAAAATATCAGTCGGTAATCGAAATTAAGGCTAAGTCAGTTACTGTACTATTAATATAGCTACAAGATTCTTTTTTATTCCGCCTTTTGGTTTTGGTCACTTTTGATTGGAAAAGCCAACAAAAACGGGAGGCGTTTGAACAAGATGGCTATCTTTTTTAAAAATTTTTTTACTTGTTTATTATTATAGGAACAACATAAATAGGCAGCTTGTAAGATTTCAAGGACATACCCCAGAAATGTACGCTAGCTGGAGGTGTACAAGAATTTTAAGAGGGCATTTCTTCCCCAAACTTTATTTTAAGCTTTTAGTACTACAACCCCTCCTACCCCTAGTTTTATTGGGTACCTTAATTTTACTGGGGAGGAGAATCGTGCGGGATGTTAAAGTTTTTTTTGGATGGGTGTATAACCGAAAAATCACAACCTCGATAGCAGTGCATTGGTCTGATGTTTGTGGTAAATTATTAAGTTTGGCCAAAAGTTTGAAAATTTATTTACTATAAAAAAATTTAAAAAGTTATAATGATAATTTATTTTCTATTGCAAAATTTTTTTATTATTTGTTTTCTTCAGGATTTTATTAAAAATCTTTCAAATATTATTGTGCAGTATGGAAACAATAAATTGGAACGCAGTTGTGTCAAAAAATTTCAAAAGGTGCGTTTCTATTTTCCATACTACAGAGTATCTATACTGCAAGCGGCAACCTCACTGCTTCAAAAATTAGGGGAATTGATTTAATTTATATTATATCCGTTTCGCAAGCTCATTATTGTTTTAAGTATCTAGATATAAAATGGAATAAAAATTTCAAAAAAAATTTCATGTGAATAAAAACATTTTTGGTTTATATAAAACTAATTATTTTTTTATTTTAATTGTACATTACTCTTTCAAATAAATTTTTTTCGCAAAAAAATTGTTTTTGCTTTTTAAATAATTGATGTTAATTTTTTAAAAATTACGATTTAAAAATAAGAGACACAATAATACATTAAAAAAATTTGTGAAAAATAATGTAGGACCACAATTTCAACAAAATTTTGCGTCAAACTTAATTCCAATTTCTCACTCTTGTTTATAAATTATTAAACAATTTAAATACTTAGGAACTGCTAAGCAAGCAAATAAAATAAAATTTATTTTAAATCGTTTAATGAAAATATTTATGCTAATGCCTATTTTAATTTATTACTAGAAAAGAGCTTTTAACAAAGGATGCCATAGTCATCGTAAAACCGAGAATTTTTTTAATGTGCAGGTACTTAGTATCTTCCAGTAAATCTTTACTTACATAAATTATATTATTGTCTTATTTTATTATAGTATATTATATTAATAGTATTATGGGTGTTTGTTATAATTTGGTTCAGTAAGCATCAGGGTTTAAAGTAAATAGCAAATCCAAGTATTAAAGAAAATTTAAAACGAACAATATAGGGCTCGTTGCCTTACTATTTTCGTTCTTTTTAACAATTTTGTGCTGTTATCAACTTTTTATCATTTGAAAATTTTAAGTAAAACCCTTGATATTTTAAAAGTAAAACATTTATATTTTTTATTATTTCTATTTTATTGTAACAGATTTTAAAACTGTTATTTTTCAGAAAAAGTTGTTTAGACTTAAAGGATACGGTTAAAATAACTTTTGTAAAAATATATCAAATTCCGTTGTTTTTTTTTATTTTTGGCAAGATTCAATTTTGAATGTGTTTAAGCTTCATATAAAAAATTATAAGTTTAAACATTACAGTAAAATAATGTACAGTTCAAAATTGTTTTGTAAAACTTGACGGGATTGTGTTTTTTATCTTAAGCCTATACTTAATATACACTTTGATATGTTATAAATAAATCTGTCAGGTCAATAATGATTATACCGAATGGATTGTTATATTGAAAACGCAGGCTCGTGTTTTGGAGTGTAAAACCCGGCCATTTAAAAAGATTCTGCTCCAAAGTGTAAAAGACAAAAATTAATTTAACTTAAGTTTAAAATCAGGATTAAGTTTTTTACTGTTTTTAAGATAAGTTTATCCATCTAGAAATCATTTTCCACGCATGTCATTTCAATTAAACCCATTTACCTTAAAACTTTTCTGACGAGGCACCTAGATGTTTCAAAACATTGAGAAATAAATAAATTTCTACCATATTGGAGGTAATGCCTAAATAAATTTTAAAAAAATATTTTACAATGTAAATGTACCCGACTGATTATGACTCTTATAATCTCGTTTTATTGGTAATTTCTCGAATATAGTTTATATCAGGGGAGGGTTAACATATTTCGTGACTTCAACACGCGAGCCTTGTTATTAATCCTGAAATTGTTAAGTTTCGCTCCGGTTTTACCTGTGGCCCTCATGCAGATTTTAATACACGATTGGATTTTACTCTTAAATACTACAGTATAGTTTGGTCGTTACTACAGAATGGATAAAATAATGGAAATTAAAATAAACATTGTTGTGGCTGGCTTTGCATTTAAGAGCACAAGCAACACTATAAATCGAATGAGCTTCAGAAACTTTGAATAATTTACACTAACCTGTGTCCATTCTGCAGTATTGACGATAAAAAGTTTGGTGCTTATTTGTGCTACTTTAAATTTATATATGTCACTATTATGTATACAGTTTTCAGCTATTTTATATTGTTTGTGAAATCAAGTCTGAAAAATTATTTTTTATCAAACGATTTATTGTTTTTTGTAGTTTTTGTTGATAACAATTTTATTTAATTAAAACGCAATGAGTTGTTTGTGTTTTTTTTACTATCAAGCTTTAAAACTACATACGCAAGCTAATATGTTCCCATAGATGAAAACGGTCACCAAGCTAGACAGGGATCTTTACCCCGGATACATGATATTTCAAAATCTAGGAGGGTGGGACCCCCTTGGCTTTCTAGGGTTTTCAACGTGGGGTGGAAAATTTTGAAACCTATAAGAGGATCAGGTGGGGTCCAGTGTCCGAAGTAAAATAGTTTTAACCATTAAAGGTTTAATAATTGCTTTTTATAGGATAATACTATATTCTATTAAATAAAAAGCGATATTCTGGTATAAAAAGGGTGTAAAAACATAAATTTATGTTAAAAACTCACGTTTTTTTGGAAGAAAAATAAAAAGTACTTAAAATTTTTTTAGGGCGCAGGGAAAAAAGGTGGGGGGTTAGATTTTAATTTCTAGAGGGGGGTTATGGGTAAAATATTCAAAAATTTGGAAGTGTAAGGGGGGCTGAATTTTTTTCTAGGTGGGGCACAAAATTTCGAGGCTGGGAGGGTCGACCCCATCCTACCCCCATTTTCATCTATATATGTTCCGTTTAGACGACACAGTGCTATAATCACTTTTAAACCGTTTAATAGAGTAATATGTTTTTCAAAGAAAGATATTACTATACTAAATAATGCACAATTTTTAAATCTTTTTAGATCATTAAATAAAATTATTAAAGATGCGGTACCGAGTCAAACCTTTTGACCCCGAAAAATCGCGTTTTTTTTTTGAAATTCTGTACTTGAAATATTTCTCAATGGTTATAAGATAATTAAGTTGTAAAAATTTTACTTAAAGAAAACGGCTACTTTCTACTTTAATTTGATTTCTGGATTGTTTAGATTTTTGTAGTATTTGTCGAGATATTGCGTTTCTCGTACAAAAAACTCTTGATTTTTGTTAAAAACACCAAACGACGGCAGTGATTTGATTAAGTTTTCCTTACATTTTTGCATACAATTCGTATTTTTAGTGAAAAAATCGCGGATTTTTTGTACGGGAAACGCAATATCTCAAGAAATACTGCTCCAATGAGGTCATATTTTCTGAACCACTATTTTTGACATTTTAATGAAAAAATTTTTGTGAGCTATTGGGGGCAGTGGTAATGTTTTTACAAAAAAATTATCAAAATCGAAGAAAAAACTTTGACTTAGTACCGGACCTTTCACTTGACTTTTTATATGTTTCTATATTTACAACTTTTATGATTACATCTTATATGGGCTAAAATATTTTAATGAATTCCGTTCAATTTTTTGTAATGTATTTCAATGTTTATCAAAGTTTTTATTGGTTATTATTGCTGTTATACACTTGTATTTGCCATAATATTTTACGCGCAATGTAAGTTTAAATTTTCATTGTAGCGGGATTCGCATTCATAAAAAAATCACAGAACCAAAACAATATTGATATTTTAATAAGTTGTCTAATTCAACGTTGTTAACCTCGTCTGGCTGTTCGGTCGTAAAGGCTAAATAAAATCTCAAAACTAATCAAATTCTATACGAAAATCACTTGAAAAATCTTTCGATTGTTTAATTTCAGTTTTTTTCTCCGGCTGTTTTGGTCAAATATGGACGTTTCAGAGTTAAATTTTTTACTTTATTTAAATTTAAGATTGAAGGAGCACGACGGTAATTCCTTGTGATGGAAGAGCTGTAAATTAATAAACGCTGATTTTTTGTATTTTTATATAAAAAGTATATTAATAAAATTGCGTTTGGAAGTTAAAAAATTACATTCTGTAAATTCCGTAAATTCCACAGTTACGTACGTATTTTTTAATTAATAAAATAGGAAGAAATTAAATGCAATTTACAATTAGAAAAATCTTTATGAAATAGGCCCCTGATCGGTAATATCAACGGCCAAAAATACCCCTTTTTAGCATTATTAAACTAATAATAGCTAAAATTTTGAATGAGCATACCCCCTTCAACATCAATAAATTGGCACCAATATTTTTGGTAATATTTGAAAAATAATATTGCAATAAAAAAATTCCTGACAGAAGACGCCGGTCAAAAATTTTGATCTGCAACTTTCTCTCACTTAGAAAACAGAAGTTTTGGTAAAATGTGTGATTTAAAAGTCTATTCAAATGTCATCGTTTTATTTTTTTTTATGTAATAAAAACTTCTAAATTTTGGTTTTGTTGAAAAATGGAAGTTGATATTTCTTCAAATATATCGTAATTTTGACTTGTATAATAAAAACATTCGTGTTGTTGAAAACTTTCGTAACTTCTATCTCATGACATTACAGATCGATTGCACTCAGACCTAGTTGACTTTTTTCAAATTTATTTTGCATGAAACAAAAAATTTAATCCAGAAAACGACAAGGTAAACTACAAACTTGTACTACGGATTTTGAAATTATTTTGATTTTATTTTTATCTGATTCAAATTTTTGTCTTTTTAAGAAAATTGTGAAAAATCTGAAGGAACAAAAAAGGTCCATTCTTCTTGACCTAATAACAAACCGAAACATAGATCGTACTTTGTTTAATGCTTAAAAACTAAAAATTTTGGATTTATAGTAATTGACACAAATGTTTATTTACCATGCCCCAGAACGATTAAACTTTATAGGATAATCCAACAGCCTGCCCCGTGCTCCCCCCTCCGCCTAAAAATGAAAAAGTACCCAAAAGTTATGGCACCATTTTTCACCTATTATGACGCCATTATCGCGAATTTTTTGCAGTTATTAGCACATTTTAAGCCATTTTAAACCTAATTTTACTTAAATTTCGCGTCTTTTTTGTCCCTTTTTTTATTTTTCCCCTTTTTTCCCTTGTCCCCTGCTTCCCCCACGTTTTATTGCCACCTCCCCGTTTTAAAAAATTGCACCCCGTACTCCCCCAATTTTGAATTACCCTCCCCCAATAAAACCACGGGGGAGGGCAGTGCACATGTCTGTATATTAGACTAATTCGCTCCCTACAATCGCTCCGGGACAATTCGCTCTCCTTGGACAGTTCGCTCTCTGCCCAATTCGCTTTCGGGATTCTTTATAAACGCAATTCTTAGAAAACAATTCATTGCGGACAATTCGCTTTTCTGGACAATTCGTTCCCTAGACAATTCGCTCCTTATGGACAGTTCGCTCCATGTATAACTTATTTTATCGCGTTTGTTTCGTATTTCTTCGTTCATAACATAATTTATTTTTGCTAAATGCCGGAAGCTCACTAAAGCATAACAATTATGCACTTTAAGCAAGTGAGTACCTTATTAGTAAAATCAAAATAACTAGTATTAAATCATAATAATCAATAGATGGCTTCAATTAAATCTAACCATCAGTATTTTTTAAGCAATGTACAGTTACTTTTTTCCCATTACCAGTTCATTCAAACACAAATGTACTTTGCAATCAATAATAATTCTTTCTAATAATTTTCTTTCTTGCTTGCCAGGATGACACTTATGTAATGATATTCCAGTAAAGTGTTAGCATCTTGCAATCTTGCCAATACCTTGTTTTTTTTTGTTCAAAACCATACCATAGAATTTAACAAACATGTTTTCTTACAAAAACCAGGAAAGATGTTTTTAAAAGCAACCGCACAAGAATAAAAATAAATTTTACTCCTAGTTCGCAAGGTCTTTTATAAGCGTAATTTCTATAAAGCTTTTTTTCTTGGGACAATTTGCTTTCGTGCAATGAATTTCTGATTTAAAATTTGGTTTAAATTCTAAATTTGAGTTTCATTTTTTATTCCGAAAAATATTAAATGAATGCTGTCATTTTAAAAAACACTATTGTTTACTAGCAGTTTTACATTTTGTTGTGTCTTGTTCACTGTAATTCTGGTATTACCATTTAGAAACCAAAATTTAAAAAAAAGCGAAATACGTATAAAGTATAAAAACCATTTCGCTTCTTTATATAATAACCTTCATATAAATTTTTAAATTTTTTACTCTTAGGAAATTCGGGAAAAACAACATACATCGAACAACCGTATGGCAAATATAATGTTTAGCAATTATATTTGAATGTTTTGCGCTTTGTTTTTATTTGATATCAATTGATGTGTCTTCTTTCCGTCACGCTAAAAATAAATGTTACATTAATTTAAAACAAAAAATACCTTTGTTTGTTTTATTAATAATGGCACTAGGAAGAAATATATTCTGAATAATATATTCGGAAACACTTTTAAGAATAATTTCAGAAACACTTCTAAATTCATAACAAAAAAAACTTTGTTTTCCCCAGGCCTAAGCGAAACCTAAAATTAAACTAAAAAAAAACATTAAAAAGGCTAAAAAATTTTTTAAAATCTCAATAATTTTCAAAGAAAATATTTTTCCAAAGATTTTTTGTGGAAAGTATTAATACCAACTTTTTTCAAAAAAATCGTCAATGAATCGTATCCAGCGAAAAAATTGTGATAAAAATTTTGTCCCAAACAAAATATGCTTTTTAAAAATTACGGTTACGTATAAGAAATAACTAGAGTAAATTGGCCGTCTACGATTTTTTAAAATCATCTTCCTTCCCAAGATGATTGAATTGTAAAAATATCGATATGTTTACGGAGCAAATTGTCCAAAAAGCGAATTCTCCCCAATAAAAATTTTGTAATAAAAATTGCGTTTGTAAAAAATGCCGGCAGCGAATTGGGAGGGGAGCGAATTGTCCAGGTCCCATATTAGACAGTCTATTATTGTCATTATAAACATACCGAAAATGAAAGTTAGTTAACATTAGTAACGTTACTTGTGACGACCCAAACAAGAACAGAAAATAACCAGGCGCTGAAATGTTTAAACAACCAAATTTATTGACAGTTTTGGCCGACACAGAAACGTTGTCGTTTGGCAGTAACCAGAGTTTCATTCAACCATAGTTGGTTCCGTTCGGCACGCTCCTCGCCTTGCTCACCCCCTCTTCCCACTCTCGGAGGAGATCAGCAACCGCTGCGGGGTTCGCCCAAAGGTCCTCTGGTCCCAATGCATGTGAAAAGATGTTGTGTTTGTGTTTTGCATAGCGGGCAGTTTGGTGATGTGTATTGTGTCTTTGTGGGATTGATTTTGTGTAGGTAAGAGTAGAGGAAAGGAGATATCCCCGCCCTGAGTTGGGCGAGGGTTTTCCTCACCTCGCGAGGAAGATTTTCTTTCTCGTTGCTTATTGCTGGTGCTTTTGTTTAAAGTATTGGGTTTATTGGAGTGTCGTTAATGTGGCTTGTGACTGTGTTTGTGTGGATTTGTTGTTTTAGTGCTTTGTATGTTTTGTTGTGTATGTCTGTTGGAATGTTTGTTGTGTAGTTGTTGTTGTGAAAGATTGTTTGCTTCTTGAGCCTTCTTTGTGCAGGTTGTTGTGTTAAGTAGTTGAGTTGATTGTTTGTGTACATGGCTGCCAATTTCGCTTCTTTTGCGTGGAGTTGAATGTGTGTTGCGGACTTTAGCCTTTGAGTGTATGATGTTTGTGTCTGTGATGTGCCTTGTTGCGACCCTGAGAGCAGTGTTTTGTATTGTTTGCAGTTTGTTAATTTGTGTGTTTGATGTTGTGGGGTCCAGACTGTGCTGGCATACTCGATTATTGGTAGAGTGATTGCCTTGTATGTGTGAGTGAGTGTTTCTTTTGGTTTACCCCACGATGTTGCTGTGACTGCATTTATGATTATGAGTGTTTTGGGTGCTTTGTTGTGCGTATTTGCGATGTGTGTGTTAATTGTGAGCTTGGGGTCAAAAGCGAGCCCCAAGATTTTTGGGTTTTTAGTTGTGATAAGTGTTGTGTTTTTGATTTGTAGTGATAGTTGTGTGTTGAACGTTGCAGGGTCTGGTGTGAATAGTGTGGATGTTGTTTTGCTTGCATTTAGTGTGAGTTGGTTGTTGTCTGTCCATGCTTGTATTGCGTGTAGGTGTAAATATGGTTGTATTTGTTGTTGTGCTATGTGATGGTGATGTCGTCTGCATATGTTATGATGTGTACATTTGGTGGTGGTGTTGGGATGTCTGCGGTGTAGATGTTGAATAGTGTGGGTGATAGACAGGAGCCTTTTGGGACTCCTGTTTTATGAGTGCTTTTTTTATTTGTGATTGTTGTATGTGGTGTATGCTTTGCGGACTTTGATGTAATTGTTTATGAATTTGTGATTGTTGTTGGTACTTGTGTTTGTGCGAGTTTGTATGTGAAGTGATTGACAGTGTCGAAAGCTTTGGACATGTCCAGTGCTACGACAACTGTGAGGTGTGGTGGTTTTGGTTTGTTGTTAAGGGGGGCGGCCGCCTCCTCCCCCCGAAATCCAGCTAAGCCGGATTACCCTTACGTTTTTTGAATTTCGGGAGAGAAAAATTTTTTTCTTTAATATTATTACAGAAACTTTCCTGATGCCTTCCAAAAGCATATTAACAGTCAAAAAACCAAATTTTCCCCGCTTTGCAGGTAGTTTAAATTCATAATTTGTCTTAGTTTTTCAATTTCAAATCGATTATGCCGGGCAATAGTTAAGGCATACGTGTTAAATCAAACTACTATAAACATTATTAACCTTTTATTAACGTTTTACACACCTGTTTTAAATGTAAAGTGATAAAAAACCTTAAATTTTGTAATAAACATCATCTGGAATTAAAATTTTTAGTGTATTTGAGCGCCTTAAATTAAAAATTTTCTCCCCCGGGGGGCATTCTGCCTCCCGGACCCCCTGACAAGGGGCTCTGCCCCTTGACCCTCCTGACTCATCACAAACTAAAATATGATCAAAAATGGCTGATGCTTTTGGCGCTATTTTCTTTCCAGTTTTAGATGAAACACCAATATATTCTGATAATCTAGTGTTTAGGTGGCGGGTAGTAGACCCACAGTATGTGGTTTTACAACCACTACAAACAAATTGATATAAATAACTATATTTCAGACCAAAAGGTATTTTATCCTTGAAAAGAAAACAGCCAGCGAGAAAATTAGAAGTTTTATATGCAACTTTTAAATTAACTTGAGGAAAATGACAACTTTTATTATATATTTTTTTGTATCTTAGTGTAACGTTCAATTACCATTACAAATATTATGTTTCAGATATTTTAACCGAGGATAATCTAAATAATGATCGGAAGCTCTTATATACGTTTTAACCTTTGTTGCTGTCGCAATTAATGTGTAAAATTATGTGTATTTTCATATTGCTTGGTTTGATCTGATTTTAATAGTTCATGGACCATGGTCTTTAATATCTTTTCACTTAAAATACAGCAACTAGTAAATGTATTGAAAAGGATGTTTTTTAAACTAAAAATTAGCATGAAATTCAACTGACTTCAAAAGGTAGTCAAACCTCGTAACGCGACTCCTAAATTTTTAGAAGCCAAATACCCTGGATAACCGCCACACCAACCCCAAACTGACCGGACTAAAAACGCCCATAATGCAAGAAGTTCGATTTTGCCTTAGTGTTTTAGCTTGTTATTCTATGCATTAAAATTATAAGCGCAAAAATAATTAATTTAAAATCCGGATACGTATAAAAATGTTTAAATACATAAAAAACTTTATATATAAACAAAAACATCACTTATGCTATACAGTTGCTTTCCGTAATTCAGTTTTGTAATTCTGTAGAATTTGTAGTGTAAAAAATGACACTATCAAGGACGGAAAATAACTTCCAACGACTTTTAAATAGTACCAAAAAGCTTGCTCATGCAAGAAAAAAACACGATTTTTGGCGTTTGGAAAGATATGTTGAGCATCTGGAGAAGCTACTGATTCAACTTGAAAACGATTTGGCAAGGTTCGTTTTTAAGGTTTGGCAAGGTTCGTTCGTTTTAATTTTATAGCTTTTCGCATTTCAATTGTTTTCTTAATTATGAATTATAGAATTGTTATTTCATTGTTGGGTTCTCTACCAACAATAATATCTAAGAAACTTGCACAATAAATCATTAGGCTGAAACGTCTAAGAAATCGTTTTAATCTATTGTCTCCATCACATTTTCCAGTAGGTATGCAAGGACTTTTCATCACCTAGGATGTAACTAACGGTACAGCTTGTTTTTAACGTTTAAAAAGAATACCACGGGTTAAAAAAACGTATAAAAATTCGTTTTTTGTGGTAAAAACAATTTAGAGAGCTTTACATTACTTTTATTCTGTATTTTTTTACATTTAAAAAATTGTCTCCTCAAAATTTTTTTATCTTTAATTTTACACCTCTCCCGAAAATTTTTGATACATTATATTGCTTTATTACCTAAAGAAGCTAAGGGAATTCTTTTTGGTTAGCATTTTAAATAGGAAAGACAAATTTATTGCGACAACTAAGTAGATTTAAAATCAAGTCTGAATTTAAAATTCTGAGTTTGCGCTTTATTACTAACCGTTTTTAGTACTTTTAGTTCAGACGAAGTCAGAACGCAGTACAGGAAAGAAGTGCACTTTTTAAAAGGAATTGTTCAAGCTGAACAAAAAGTAAGCGTAGTTTACTTCTTTTTTTAATTGCTTCCCCTTGCGTCTGCGTGGTGCAATATGTCACTTACGAATTGTTCGTTTAGTGTCCATTCGGCTTGGTGACTGGGAGAAAATAAATGAAGTCTGCCGACTGTCGTCTAGATTTTTGTATCGTTAAACTGAATACGGCGAGCTTTTTTTTATTTCCCCACACGTTTTTTCGTCTCCATGGCGGGGCAGATCCACAATTTCGACGTGTTCGTTAAATTTTTCAGGGCGGGGATGTCTATTCTGTCTTAACGATGTTTCATGATTGTAGTGAAAACGCGATTCCTCTTGTAACGATCATTTTTTGTGACTTCATTAATCTTAGTAGTAAACCTTAACTTTTTTTGGGATAAATAGGGTTATAAACTTTTATCAAAAGCTTAGTTTAAAACTCTGGAAAATTTGCTTATACATAATGTTTTATTTCTGTATTATTAAATTTGTCCAATCTATATTTGGGATGCATATTCAACTTGTGCCCAACTTAAAATCGAAACACTCTCCCTCAATAAGTTTCCAAACAGCTTTTATGGTCGATGATTTTGCTAAAAACTTTCAATATTACATAATAATATGCAATTCGTTAGGAATATCTTAATTTAGAAATTAATTAAGAAATATTAGTAAGCGTAACGCGATTAATAGGAAAATATGCAAAGAACAGTCAAAGTAAAGATATTTGTCTGAAAATTTTAGAAAACACTAGATGAAAAATCGTTGGCTCTGCAGCAACTGTCAACAAACGCATCAGCTGCGCCAACATCCAGCTCCGGACCGAACCAAATCACGATGCAAGACCTAAAAACACAAACTAAAGCTAAATATACTGTGGATATGCGCCGCGAACTACTTGGTTCCAATGGTAATATTTTTGTGAATTATTTGTTTATTACACTGTTAAATCCTAATACGAATGTGGATGCAATTTTCACAAAAAAAGCAAATAATATGACTGAATGCTTGTCCAACATTGATTTACTGAGATTGGAGACATAGGAAAGCAGGGGAGACAAAAGTTCCTCTCCTTCTAAAGTTTAAAGCTGCGTTAACACCATAGGTGGCCAGGCTCCCGGATTTTGGGAGGTATACCCGACTTCCAAATACCGCATTTTTAGCGTTTTTAGTAAAGGAACCCCCCAATTTTTAAGGGGGGTGTCTGGGGTACCTCCAAATTTTAGGAAGATATCGGCTATAATCAGGATTTTTGGGGGGTTTAACTCCCCGCTCCCAACCCCCTTGTCCTGTCCACCTATGGTTAACACCCACGTTCCTAAAATAATATTAGGTTCCACGTTCCACCAGTACTAATAACGCTAAATGGGTTTGTGGAAATATTCTCCTAAAATATTTTTTTCGCATTTTTTTAATTTTTTAGAAAAAAAATACGCATATGCAATAAGAAATTCTAGGTCATAGGAAAATGCCATGCCATGTCATGTTTATGCCAGAATTTTCCTTAAAATTTTTTTTTTCAAATTTATAATTTATTTACTAATTTATTGACATTTTAGAAAGATTAATTGATTCATATTATTCTTTTAAGATTAGTAGTGCTTTCCAGATCATGGACTTCGTTTGCGAAATGCGGGAGATGCTTTGGAGTCGGACAATTCTGATATCGACGCTGTGCTTAGACACCACCATCAAATGCAAGAAAAGCTGGCGGATGAGTTCCTAATGCTCACTAGAAATCTTAAAGAAAACGTTACGGTAGCAGGCCATGTTATAAAAGACGACCGACAGGTATTTTTCCGGTAAAAGCAAAAACAGTTTTATTACCTAATTACGTTTGGTTAATAAAAATTTATTTATTTTTAATTAAATTAAAAGTGGTTCCTTAATTTTAATCACGTTTCGCCAAACAAAGGTTGTTTTCATATTAAAAAATAAATTAATGTAAAAAATTGTAGCGTAAAGTGGTGTCGCTTAAAAATCATGCAGCTTAACATTGTACAAAAAAGAAATAAATCAATTTATGTTAGAAGAATAAAGACAAAATTACCTAAGCAACTAATAGCTAGATTATGTGCAATTCGTTACACAATTTTGTTTAACAAGCGTAAGAAGCAATGACAACAAGGGCTTTAAGCCGAAATTACTTTACTCATACTAAATTATAATTATATTTTATACTTTTACAGGTTTATTTCACATATTCCTGACGTTTTCGAATATATTATTATCTTCAATTTGAAATGCGGAAAAACTTTTCACTGTTTAGCAGCTATGAGATGCAGAAAACATAATAATGCAGGCAGAATCGTTAGTGACATAAAATAAAATTTTAGGTTTTGGAGAAAATGAACACAACAGCGGAACGGAATAAGACCCAACTGGAAAAGGAATCCAAACGATTAGAAAAACACGCGTACAGATCCTGGTGCGAATGTGGCCAGTGGTTTATGATTCTAATGGTCATTGTAACTTTCATTATTATGGTTCTTTTTATGAAAATTTTTCCAAAGCGATATTGATTAATTTTAATTGATTGTATTGTAAAAACTTAAAAAATTATTATGGAAATGTACTTTATTTATTCGTTAATAATTTTAAGTTATAAAGAAATAAATATTAACATCTTTTATTTTTGTTGGAACACCTATCGTTGGGTTGATTATTAAGAATTACAACGCCATATAAAGCGAGATATAAAGTAAAATCAGCGGTTGAGGTTGCAGCGTAGCACATCAGTCGACAAGGTAGTAAGGGTAAAGAGGTTCAGTACTGGAACTGGTTCTTTAAAATCATACGCAGGAACCTTGGAGCCGTCAGAAAATTTTGGGAAATAGAAGCCGTAAAAATAGGAATTCGGTGCCGAAAGTAATAAACTAGTTTTGGTTTAGATTTGAGCCAATCTTATGTCGATTTAAAACTATCGGCTTCAACTTTGAGCTTCTCTCTCCTTCAGCCCCAAAGACTCTAAATCATTGAATATTACAAGTTTAACTCCTATATCACCAATTTTTTTAGTCAAAAAATTAAAAACAAATTATTTTCCATTGTTTATATCAAAAATTCGCTTTATTCACCTAGTATTTCTGAACATCACCACAACATTACTACGAGGAAAATTGTAATATATAATTTTATTGAGAGCAAGAATATATAAAACAGTTTACGACTGTAAATTAAATTTCTGATCAAAATTTTGCTAATCCACAACTTGTCTTTTTTGTTCTGCTAAAAAAAACGCAGTGCAAAAAAGCAGCATTAAGTGCAAAAAAAGTTACAATTTTTACTTTAAGGAATGTTTTACTATTGCTTGAAAAGTCGCACAAAGTTGTGCATCTGCGACGTTTCCAGTAAAATTTTGGTCAAAATATTAGTGCAAAGTCGGACATTTTCTTTGTTTTATATATTTTTGTTTGAATTTTTGTATAAACTAGTTTTTACCAAGGTGGTAATCTGATTTATATTCTAAATAATGTAAATCAATTATTCTTACAATTATCACAATTGTGCAAAAAAATTGAAAATTTATTTAGGTGTATTTTACGTTTTTGAAGATATTGGGATAACATAATATCAAAAATATATAATACTATAGTATAAATTTTGGTAATACACTGATAATGAAAAAACGTGGGACCTTAGAGCCAAAACTACTATACTCAAGACTTATTGACCTAAAATGTGAAATATCCCTGCTGAGTTTGTCTTAAATCCATAAAACTTGCGAGGTACCAGAAATCCATAAAACCTTACCGTATTTATTTAGTTACCTCAATTTAATAAAAAGCCTACTAAATTTAGAGATATAGCAGGTGCCAATAAAGCAAGTACTAAAAATTTGTCGATTTTACTTCATAAGATTTTGCAATTTTTCGGTAACCATTTTAGAAATTATTGTCGTGCACCTGAGAATAAAATTGGAGTAGTATATTGGTCTGTTAAAAATAGTCTCAAAGTCACTGATAAATCAAATGAGTTTCAGAAAATTAATAATTTAACTAGCGGAGAGTTTAGTTCTTTTTATACCAATTCGGAGCATGAACACATCGTAAATGAACTTTCTGATTTGATTGAATTGTTATTCAATTATGCAAAGAAAAAATATTTAGCTATAGGTTATAAAAATTTATTTTACACGGATGAAAACTTAGGCCGATTACCCTGCTTAAACAAAAAACAAATTCAAAATTTGGTTAAATATATTGTTGACAACTGCTATGTTAAATTCGCTGGGTTAATTTTTAAGCAAATTTCTGGAATACCGATGGGCGTAAATGCTTCGCCACAAATCGCCGATCTTGCACTTTCATACATGGAATTTAAATTTTTAAAAGCTAATCCAGATAAACGTAGAGTTTTAACGGATATTGTCGATATATAGATGATGTTCTCAACATTAACTGTGTTAACTTTTTGGATATTTGTAAAAATATTTATCTAAAATTCTTAACGTTAAATGACGGGAACGGGACACAAGGGTACGGTATTGGACACGAGAGTACTGGGTACACAAGGGTACTGGACACGAGGGTACTGGACACGAGAGTACTGGACACGAAGGTAATGGGCTTAAAAAAAATTGCGTTTACCACAACCTCGTAGCAAAATCAATTCATTATGCAAGTGGGGACACGAGGGTACTGGACACGAGAGTACTGACGAGCAAAAAACATAACTTTCCCGCATAAAGCGGGATAAACCTATTGCATATCAATAGTTTGTCTTACTTAAAAATCATTTACTTTGTTTAAATGACTTATAAAAGGTAAGATTATAAGAAAAAATATTGAGAAGACATAAAACAAAAATAATAATTTCATAACATTCAAAAATTTTCGTGTTATTTGTCTACATTTTTGTGCATTTTAAAAAAATATGTAATAACTAGCTTTAAAAATCCTGAGAAGCTATGAGAGGACTCGAAAGATAATAAATATTAAGGTTGCTGTTATGCTTTGATTATGCTGTCAAATAATTTTTGTGGTTATTTTTCGTGGTGTGTAGAAAAATGAATTTTTAATAATGGCTTTGGAAAAAAATAATTGCAAAAATAATTGCAAATAATTCTTGTATTAATAACCTTGCAAAAACATTTTAGTAAAATATTTTTCAAAAAACAATTGCTTGCCTTTTTTAAAACTAAATTATTGGGTATTTTTTAAAAGCACACTATTCTTAAAATATTATCAGAAATTTTAGCTTATTTTTTGGGTTTTGCTTAGGCTTAGGAAAATAAAGTTTACTGTTCAATAGTGGGCTTTAAAGACTCCCAAAGATCCGTTGTTGAATTATTTTACTCACGACTCTATACTTAAATGTAATTGCATAAAATATCATACATGAAAAATTTAACAATTGTATGTTTTTGGGTTTCAAAAGCACATTTGGTTTGTCTAGTTTTAAATGATCAACATGTGATCAAGTGACTTCCTTAAGCTAGAGTGGACTAAAAAAAAACCAAAAAGATATTTTTTACAGTTCTACTACTGAAATCTATTTTTGCGGAAGTTATTTTTTCTAAAGATTTTATTAAAAAAAATTAATTAATTTAATCAAGAGTCGATGAAAAGAGCTTAAATAAAAAAAATAACAGCAAAAATCTGCAATTCGCTTCGTATTTTCATACGAGTATATATTTTAGAAAAAAACAGTAATTAAATAACTTCTTGGCGTTCTCATTCCACTCATGATTGTTTAATATTAATTTTGTAATGTTTTTTGCAAAGGCAGGGTTTTGATTCAAAGCTCCAGAGCTTTGGAGAAAGTTTTAAACATTATTACTGTTTTTATTGAAAAGTCCGTTGTATAAATTATGTGTAAAATGACCTTTAAAAATTTCGTTCAATTAGTATGATGTTTTTTAAACAATACACGAAGTTTTTTTATTATTAAATTGCATTATATTAAAGCAAGCAAAACGTTATCAGGGAAGAGCGCGGAGCACTCTTTCCCTTATATTAAATGGGTTAAGTCACTTGCGCGGCTAACCGTTGTTGATGGAGTCATCGAAATCAACAAAACATTTTAATAGTTTTTTAGCCAATTAAAAATCTAAACATTTTACATAACTAAAATATTACCCATATTTTTCTAATATTAAAAACCTAAAAACTTTTGCTAAACATACCTGAATTTATACTAATAAGCTTAATTTGCTTAACTTTTTTTTGTTTTTTTTTGGGGTCCCCCAAAAATTTTTCTCTATGGTAAATATTTGGAGCTCATTTTTT
>JASAMX010008545.1:0-33706 GCA_030248175.1 Microlaimidae sp. YZB2_3
AAAATTGCGCCATTATGTCTACTTGTGCGCAATGTAGTGAATCAATCAAATCTGACTCTGATCCTGTCAATAATTGCGCCATCTGCAAAAGACCTTACCATATTTTATGCGTAGCCGAATCTGAAAGTGCCTTCCGGCAAATAAAAGTGACACTTCCCTGCCGCTTTTGCCTTGAAGGCATGCAAAGCATTCTTCAGGACTTTTCTGCTCTGAAAGAAGAAATGTATAGACGGCTTTCTGTATTGGAAAAGCGAAATCTCGACAGTAATTCATCTGCTTGTCCAAGTGACTCAGAAAAATCTGCAGAGGATAATGACGACGGCACATGGAAAACTGTAAAGCACCGCCGGAAAAGACCGCGTTTCCTTACCCAGGACGAAATAAGAGCGGAAATTATTCCAATCGTTCGGGAGGAACGCTTAAAAGAAGAAAACCAGAAATTCGTGGTAGTTCGTGGTCTTCCTGAGACTGATACTTCTCTTCTTGAAAGCCGCTCAATCACCGAAATGCTTTCCGCGATGTTTCCAGAGGCTGAAATTCCTATGGTCACTGAATTTTTCCGATTGGGGAAGCCGAATTCTGCTTACCCACGTCTGTTGAAAATTAAATTTTCGCGGACGTGGGAAAAATATACAGTGTTAAAAAATGCTAAAATTTTGAAATCCACCCAAAATTTTAACATGGTTTATATTCGACCGTCATACACCGAAGCAGAAAGAGCCCGCATAGCTGAACTATACAAGAAAAAAGATGAGCAAACCAAAGCTGATGGAAAGGAGTACTTTGTGAAAAGAGTAGGTGACTCACCTAGTGAGTGGTGCCTTGCTGTTTCCACTAGATCTGGTGTACAAAATCAGCATCGGAAAAAGAGTTCTGGTTCTTTTGGCTCACGTACAGGGCTCCGTAGTCAAAATAGTAATGCTAATAAAAATATAATACCTACTAGTAACCGAAATCCCACTGTAAACGCGCTATCTTCTGAATAGGGGACGGCACAGGGCTCACTTGTTGTTTTTTTAATGCGCGATGTTTAAAAAATAAGTTGGATGAATTGCATGCGCTTCAAATTACACTAAGATATGAGATAATTTTTATTGTTGAATCTTGGTTAGACAAAAGTGTTTCTGATACAATATTAAGCTGTAATAATTTGTACCGGGTGTATAGACGAGATAGGATAGATGGGTATGGAGGTGTTCTAATCTTAACAAAAGTTTATTTAAAAACTGTTGAAATTAAAATACCAATAAAATACGTAAACATTGAATGCCTAGTTTTAGACATAATAGGTTCACAAAATAATAAACTTCGTGTAGCAGTGCAATATCGAACTCCTACTTTTAATTTAATGGAACATGAAATAAATCATTTGAATTTATTAAGTGAATTAAATTTAATGTTATTTTCTGTGAATTATTCTTCTGTCCTAGTTGGTGATTTTAATATGCCGTATATTGATTGGAAAGTTCCCAAGCTGACTAAAGCAAGCAAAACGCACCAAAAATTTTTGAACAGTACTTTAGAATGTGGCTTTCGTCAGTTCGTTTATTTTCCTACGCATAACAGAGGTAATATACTTGACTTGATATTTTCATCATGTAGTAATCTAATTTATAAAGTTGTGGATATTGAACCGTTAGCTCATACTTGTGACCATATTGGATTAGATTTTTTTATTAATTTTCGAGTGAATTCTTTTGGAAAAAACTTAAAAGTTTTTCGCGATTATAAAAAAGCAAATTTTACCGCAATTAAAAATTTTTTAAAAAGTTATCAGTGGGATGATATAATTAAACAATCATCAAATATTAATCAAGTGTTCAAAAAGTTTATTGATGTCAATCTATTTTGTATACGTAAATTTGTTCCTGAAAAATATGTTGGCACCAAAAAATTTGCATATCCTTTCCATATTAGAAAATTAATTGCCCAGAAAGCTAAACTTTACAAACGCTCAAAAAATAATGAATTGTTAAAAACAGAATATAAAGCCTGCGCAAAAAACTATAAAATTGAAATTCAAAAATTTCATGAAAATATGGAAAATAAGATTTTAAATAGTAAAAATATAAAATCCTTTTATAATTATGCAAATAATAAACTAAAAGAAAATAAAAATTTCATTGGCCCTATTTTTCTTAAAGACGGGTCTCTAACTACTGACGACACTAAAAAATGTCAAATTTTCCAAGATTATTTTTGTAGTGTTTTTACTATCGATAATGGGGTGCTCCCTCACTTTCCCCGAAGAGTTAATTTTGGAGAAGGTTTGTTTAGCGTAGAGTTTCCCGTTGAGATTGTAGCCCAAAAACTCAAGAAACTCCCAAATAAATTTTCCAAGACTCCTGATGATTTACCCTCCTATTATTTAAAACAAATTAGAGAGGAAATAGCCTGCCCATTAGCTCGTATATATGAATTGTCTATGGAAACTGGTAAAATCCCAGAAATTTGGAAAGAGGCTTTAGTGCCGCCGGCATTTAAAAAAGGTTGTCATAGCGAGAAAGAGAATTATAGGCCTTTAAGCCTAACATCAATTTCAGGAAAAGTTATGGAAAGTATAGTCTTTGATTCATTTCTGAATTACTTAATAAGTAAACGTCTCATTACCTCTACACAATTTGGATTTTTAAAAAATCGTTCGGTCGGTTTGCAGCTCCTAACTACGTTAAATGATTGGATAAAAGCAATTGATTCCAAGAAATGTGTCGATGCTGTTTACGTCGATTTTGCTAAAGCATTCGACACCGTCAGCCACAATAAATTAATTGCAAAACTAGAGTCTTACGGCGTTGCTTTTGAGTTATTAGCGTGGTTTAAAGACTTTCTTTCCAACCGTAAACAGCGTGTAATTATTAATGAATGTGTATCTGAGTATGCAAATGTGTCCAGCGGGGTCCCGCAGGGTAGTGTTTTAGGGCCGTTACTGTTCTTGATTTTTATAAATGATTTACCTGAATGTCTTGGTAGGGAAACTTGTATAAAATTATTTGCGGACGATTCCAAAGTTTATCACATTTTTGAAGCAGAAAATTTAAATCAAAATTTTCAAAACTCTTTAAATAAATTTTGCGATTGGGCGTCTCAATGGCAACTACAGATTTCTTTTCCTAAATGTAGCTCCTTTTCATTAGGACCAAACAATCCACACGTTACATACAATCTTGATGAAAAAATTTTAAATTGTGTAAATCATATTCGTGACCTCGGTATTATTATTTCAGATAATTTAAAGTTTTCAACTTACTGTTGTGAAATCGCAGCCAAAGCTCACCAAAGATCAGCACTTATTTTTCGTGCATTTAAAACTAAAAACATGGAAGTATTTTTGCGGGCGTTTAAAATATACGTAAGACCGCTGGTTGAATTCGAATCAGTTGTGTGGTCACCATATCTAGCAAAAGATATTTTAGAAATAGAAAAAGTACAAAAAACGTTTACTCGCAGGCTATATGAAAAGTTTCATTTTCCTCATGTTGATTATAACAAAAGATTATGTGAGTTAAATTTAGATAGTTTAGAGAAAAGACGTCTATTGAAAGACCTGATTTATGTTTACAAAATAGTTAACAATCTTATCGATATTAATATTAATGAATTTTTTACTATTGATACCAACTCCATAACTCGAGGACATGCGTTTAAGCTTAAAATAGGAAAGTATCGACTTGATGTTGCTAAATACTTTTTCCCAAACAGGGTAATTGATCTTTGGAATAAATTGCCTTCGGAAGTAGTTAGTTCTAAGTCCGTTGAAAATTTTAAGAAAAATCTTCAAAAAATTAAGAAAACTTTAAGTTATAAGTAAAATGTTAAATATAATATTTTTAATGTGTGTAATATCTATAGTTTGTATTAGTTTATTTTATTGACATTTTGTATTGCTCATTATATTTGCACCTAAGTTTGTCTCCTTTGTGTGACCTGTGCATCTTATTTCTAATAAATAATAAATAATAAATAAATAAATAGCTAAACAACCCCTACTAGTAAGCCGCTTACCAGTTTTGGAAGAAATTTGTATATGCTCTGCGATTCTGGTCCCGAGGTGACGGTTGGTTTGACCAAAGTACCTTGCCGAACAGGTAGGACATGCATAAAAGAATAAATGACAACAGATCGCAAAACACATGGAACTCTGTTCTTGAATGGAAACAAGCTACTAATACGCATTGTTGGCTTAAACACAACTCGAAAATTGGTTTGAGGCAACAATTTATTTAACAGTTTACCTAATTTCATTTTTATTTGTAAAAAATAAAACCCTAGGTATGGTAAAACTATGAATAATTGTAGTTTCTCAGCTTTGGAAATGGTGGGTTTAGGATTAGCAAATTTTTGATTAAAAAAGTTTATGCAATTTTGGGTAAACGAGTGGCTATAGCTGTTTTCGGCAATTTTTTTTAAAATTTTGATTTCTTGTTGAAATTTTTGAATAGAGATAAACAAAATGCTCTATATAGTAACCCAATAATTAAACTGCGTTTAAAAGTGTTAGCTAAAAAACTTATAAAGCTGGTGTAGACCCCACTAAAAGTTGGTTTGCGATGAACAAAAGTAGTAAAACAGGCGTTTGTATTGAAACTAATAGCCATTTCCTACCCAAAATTGTGTGAAAAAAATTTGACACGTTGCGAGCAGTTGGAGTTAGAGATCAGTAAATCAGCATCGGAAGCAGACGGGTAGATATTGCTGGAACAGCAACCTACCTGGCCGTGCATTTGGGCGGTGCCCCCACCAGTGCTACCAGAGGCACCGGTTCGGGAGTCTGATGATCTTCCCGCCTCTGCTTGGCAAGGCGCGGTTAGGGTGGTAGGAAATTTGGCAAGGTCTGCTCCGCGGAGGATCCCCTCAGAAAAGGCTGATGTGGGAAAGTTTGTTTCTATAAATTTGGATAAGTTCTGCAATCAACAATCAGTATACAATTCAGAGTATGGATAAAGAAGTTTAATGAATTGATGGATTTTGCTGGCGTCTCCTAAGCGGACTGGGTGTGTTACCTACTGTCGTTCTTAGATGGGATCGTTAAGGACCTATGACGAGCTACCGCAGCATGTGAAAGGAGACTTTGAGCAGTTGACAGAAAAAATGACAAGACAAGTGAGTAATTATAATGGAACTGTTGCTGATAAGTTGCAGAACTGTGTCCAGCGGCCGACTGAAACTGTTGAGGAATTTTCTACAGTATTGACAGAGCTTATATGGGTGGTATTCCCATTTGAAAATTATAATGTTTGCCAGTGGGTTGAAAATGGCATTAATCATTTTTGGAATTGACGCCTTTCTCAGATTAACGATTAGCTTGGCATTCAGGAACGACCCACCAACTATGCGAAGGCGCTAAAACTCGCTAACATGGCGGAGGATGCCGTCATGACCTGCTGAGGTAACTGGTCACTCACGCCCACCGCTTCTGGAGTAGACCCACTGTCCGCAGGGAACTTGTGTAGGCCCAGGAAGAGGGCCGGAAAGAAACCCACTATGAGTTTTGCTGGGCCTCAAGAGCCCTTACCCTTGTGATGGGGACAGAGGAAGGTGTAGCAGATATGCCACTTTTTCCGGCCGGTCCCTTCTCTAAGAGAAAAAAAATTGGCAAGCAACGGGCATTGGACCGCCAATGGGCGTCCTATCTTCGACAAATGCGAAGCGGTTGGCGACTTCTGCTGGTATTGCTGGTGGCAGACTGGACACCCAAGTCCTTGAGGAAATTTCCATGGACCGCGACCTACTTTCCAATGTTTCCATTGGAACTTTCGAAATTTCCATGTTGTTGAATAAGTTTCAGGTTATTCAACAACAACAACCAACTGTTGGCTCTTTTACTTCTACTGGAATCTAGGTCGTCAGGGAAACGGTGCTGAAGAGCGTATAAAAGGAAGATATTGAAAACGCGCAAGGGGTGATTGCTAAGGGTGCTTGCATCAGTAATGATGATGACGCCAGCGCTAGGGATGTACCGACGGTAATCCAGCGTTGCATTCCTTGGAGCAGGCGCCTAACGCAGCAGCGGCTGCGTTGTGGAGGAGTTGCTCCACATTTACGATTTGAGATAAGCTATAAATCGGTTGAAGATTAATCCATCCATGATGACCGGAGTACATTTGTTAGGAAGAGGAGAGCCCCATCTCCCCCAGTGCAGTTGATGAATGCTTCAGGTTTGGTGCTGGGGGCGAGTACCGCCTAGACCAAAGCACCATTGCAGTCAGCATCAACTTATAATTTGTTAGCCACAGTAACTGGGCTGGCGGATATGTTTATAAAAGTAGGAACTGGCTAGCCACAAAATTAGTGGAAGCAGAGTCGGAACCTCCGCTACAGCAACCCCATATTGATGAAAAACAGACTAAAATGGGACCGTTTGGGGATGAATGAGCGCAAAAATGACTGAAAGAGCAGATCATTCCTAAGGTGGCAGTGGATCAACAGAAAAGCAGGGATGTAATCGTTTGGAAAAATCTTTCCACTCTAGTAACTGGGACGCAAAATTCAACTGCAGCGTCAAGACAAACCAAAGCAAAATTTTCAGAGAAACAGCTGAAATCAAGTCAACTTCCAGTGCCAAAACCACAATTAGGAAGAGGACGCAGACGCCTTTCAGATCTACCAGTGGTACCTGGCTATCTACCTTTCACTGACCCTGTTGTACAAAAAACCCTTGCCAAACCTCATCCATTGTCACCGCGTGAAGTATAAGACATATTTCTTGTTTTTTAATTTGTTTAATATTTATGCGGTTGTTAGCTCTTAAAAGAAAAATTCTTTATTTCGGGATATAATTTTCTAAAAAAAAATATTCAGTTTGTTTAATTATGTCATATTTTTTATGTACTGGAACAAAACAAACTGATGCAAATGTATTCTTTTTATAAAGGCTGGTTCATACTTATGACAAAGCGTCCTTTGGACAAAGTCCAACACGATAGTCAAAACCCCACCATTTAAAAGGAAATTGTTCAGTGTTAAAGACCTTCACAAAGTTATGACCTTATAGAATCATTTTTAGCCAATTAGGGCTTGGGAAAAAAATGCAGATATTTTATCCATTGGAGATCCAATTTTTTCCCAAGCGCTGACTGACTAAATTTTTCCCAAGCGCTAATTGGCTAAAACTGTTTCTAACAGCTTCTCCCACAACCATTCCCACAGAGCAAAACATGTATGATGTGATTACGAATACTATATGACATTTTGAGGGTCTTCAAAAACCTAACGTGAAGTCCAAAGGACAATTTTAGAAAAGCCAAAACGTCTTTTGGACAAGCCAAAACATCCTTTGGAGTTTTTCCTTTGAACGAAATATGAACGCTACTTGAAATTTGTCCATTCCAAAGGACAAAATCCAAAGAGAAAAGTCCAAAGGCCAAAAAGTATGAACACGTTGTCCTTTGGACAAAATCCAAATGGACAAAGTCCAAAGGACGTTTTGACGCTGTGTTTGTCCTTTGGACGAATTCCAAAAAACTTTTGTCCTTTGGACTTTGTCCAAAGGACGTTTTGTTATAAGTATGACCCAGCCTTAAGGGCCTCACTAACCTGAGACGAGTTATCCATAACAAAATCTTTAATCAAGATTTCGGCATAGGGAATTCCTTCTGCAAACACAATCCCTTCTAGCGAGTCCACTGGCTCCTCCTCCTGAGAATCTTGCTGGCTTTAATTTCAGGATGATTGCTTAATTCTGTTCCCCGCGAGATGACGCAAGAGGATGAGCCTGTAAAACGTCTTGTGGAGTTTTCGGCACAGATCTAAAACATATAGAACAATTTCAATTATTAACAATAGCTAAACTTATTTTTTTGTTTTTTTACAATTCCTAAATTAGTAAAACACTGAAGAATTCTAATCTTTTCTAATGTTTTTTTTAATTTGTCATTTGCTGTGGTAAAATTTTTATTTATTTTAGCCTTTTTTTGTAAAAAAGAAACAGTCTCGAATTTAACCGCCCAAGGATTTTGAATTTGTGTCAAAGCAAAATACAGACATAGATTTTTGTATGCTAGATGGTACCTATCTAAAAAGTGTTATTTAATGCTTAGCTAAAGTAAATATTTACTGAAACTGATAAAACTAAAGAACCACAACTGACACAAATTTTGCACTTAATAAAAAAGAATACACGTATTTTTTAAGCTTTAATCGATGATTGTTTAAACACATATCTTAAAAATTGTATTTCCCGCATGAGATGTAAAAGTTGAAAACGTGTTTTATTTTAATATAGTTAAAATACATTTATAGCTTTTAATATATTTAAAAAATTGTAAGTCTTAAATTAAAGGTAAAAATAATAAAAACCAGGGCCCACCAAATTTTAACAACCTTTATTAACCTAGGTTAAGTTTTTGCGTGCTAAAGTATACACAGTGTTGTATCCGTTTTATTTAAAATACGCCATTATCTTCGTTATTATTTTGTTTGTTATTTCTGGTTTAAACCGCAGATGTTTTATAAAACTGCTAACGAAAAAAAAACGGAAGATGCCTAAAATTTTCTGCAAAATTTGAAACATACTATTTATCCCATTAACAAAAAGATTCCGTAACCGTCATAACAGATGTCAACAAAAATGGACGCGACGGCAGGATTATTATTTTTTAATTTAATAATAATTATTATAATAATAATAATTATTTATTTTTATTTTTTTTTTTAGGAAAAATGAGCTCTTTATTGAGCAAAACTGAAAAATCTGAGAAGTTCTATCATGGAAAATCCGAATCTGCAGGATCGCTAGTTTCAGACAATGATGCGCATAAAGACGAAGATTGTAATTTCAATCTATTTGCAGAACTAATAAACAATTATGTTAATGAAAATGACGAGGAGATTGCTTGGTTTAATGAAAATGACGAGGAGATTGCTTGGTACCATCAAACTATGCCAGAAACTAAGAAAACTGTTTTATGTAGGCGCGCAAAAGACTTATTTGATGAAAAACTGAAAAAATTAAATGAAGAAGAAAAAAACTTACTGGGGAAATCACACCTTAAACAGATGTACAAGAATATAGCCTTTGATTATCACAATCAATTTTATAAACCTAATGAAAATAAGTTTCAAACAGCACTCCAGCAGCACTTGCGTGAGGAATTTGGAAATTGTTTTTCAGACGAAGAGCTTAAAACAGAAACCAATGCAGTTTTTAATTACATATTAGAAAAATGTAAAATTGTTGGAAAGCTAAAGCATATGCCTGATCTTTCAGAAAGAACAAAATTTCTTAGACAAGACATTACTAAGTTACCTAATAATGCTTTGATATGCGGTTCTGGTTTTGGCATCCAATTCAACAAGGAATTTCGTTTTCTTACCAATGCTCATGTGATTTATAACGAAAAAGAAGCAAAGGGCACAGAAATTTATTTGGAAGAATCCAATTCTATACTGAGGGCAACGGGATTACAATCTTTGGATCGTCCTTGGGTAGATTTCAGTGAGAAGCATGGAAACACTACTAGTTTTTATGACACTGCTCGACTTTATGTGGATTTAAGAAAGCTGCCAGATCATATTACACAATGCTTTTTTGATATCCAAGAAAAAACCAATCATATTAAAAAATCAATTTATCAAATCTATTCAAATATTAGCAATGTTACTTACAGTGATCAATTAGCAGTTTTCGAAACCTGGTCAGTGCTTGTTCTAGCATTTTCCGTATTTTTTACTGAAGTGTCAAAAAAACAAAATAAAGCTCTTAAAAAACTTTACAAAAGTTTTCATAGATGGGAATCGCTATGTTTAGAAAAACGAAAAGAAATCCATACTGAGATTTTTTCCTCCATTTCATATGTAGGACAGATCAATTGTAGTTTTAATTCAGTTTCTTTACTCTGGATCAGCCTGTGGTTTATATATGCTGGAGTTGGAAATGACGACAGGGCGAGACAGCAAATCATTAATTGGCTGGTGGTTCAAGCAGTAATTCTACTTGATTTGCACGTCGGGTTGATTGACCTTCAAAAAGACATGTTGATAGAAACATTGGCTTTTACTAGAAGCAACCGTAACTCCCTTGACGTATACTATTATTTGTTTGATAATTTTCAATCCTTAATGGATATTTTCCCAAACAACTTTTTAAATTTAAATAAAATTGCAAATGAAATTTTAGGTCATATAGACATTTCATCAATACAAACTGAATATACAAAGCTATTTCAAAAACATTTTTTATCAAACCTTTTTAAAGAAAAGGTCGCACACTTGTTATTAAACATTGAACATGGAGTTTTTGTCAACTTCTTTTATAATTTGATTATGAGTTTGTATCCTCCTCTTAATAACCACCAAGATATTATGGAACAAAAGATGAAAACTATTTTCTGTTTTTCTGCATTATTACAACAGCAAATTTCAGCCGACAAAATAAACAACAAAGAAAAAAGTTTTGTATTTGATAAATCATACAATAAAGAATTATTAATAGTTATAGGATATCCGCATGGAGGTAAACTGAGAGTGTCTATTGGAAAACCAACTGTAATGACTGCACAAACTATTTTTTATAAATCATTATCTACCTGCAGTGGAAATAGTGGTTCCCCAGTCGTTGCTGTAAGAATGGGACAAAACAAAACACTTGATTGTTTTTTACACGGAATTCATTTTTACTCTAATAAAGCCACACTTATAACTTGTGACTTATTTAATAAAACTTTAACAACTAAAACAAAAGTAAAACAAATTAAAGATCTACTCGAAATATTGAAAATGTCAAAAGAAGTTCAGGAACAAAAGAGTATCTTATTATCAATTTTAGGATACATTAAAACCGATTTCCAATTAAGAATTGAATTTTTGGAATTGGATGGTTGGAACATTCTCAATAAATTAATGACGACTTATTCAAATCAATTTAAAAAAGTGAATAAATTACTTAAAAAATGGTTATATTTAAATAATTAATTTGAACAAAATTATTCATTTATTTAACTTAAAAAATATCTAGCTTTGATTTTTATTATCAAAATTTTACACAAAAAATCCTGAAATTTGTTGTTCACACGATTTTCTATGCATTTACTTGACTTTTCATGAAAAATTGCTCTGGTTTTCTCACACAGCAGTTTTTTGTGCAAACAATACTGCTTTTTATATATTTTCCCCGTAGAAGTGCAAAAGAATTATTATTCACTACAAATAATAAGGTGTAATGTTCTAATATTGGTTGTTAACCTATGGAATTTTTAACCAACTTCGTTGTGGTCACTTTTAAACTTACCATCCTCTGTTTTTCATACTTTATTTAAATGTTACTTGACACGTTATTCTTTTACCAAATTTATTTGAGTGACTTTAAAAACCACCACCTTCTTTTTTACGCGGTCTTCTAAGTTCAATAGGATTTAATTCCCAAAACGTACGTTATATTTTTTAAATCAAAATTTCTTAACAATAGTGTAACTGTGTTCCAAGTAGGTATCTAATTCTAATTTTGATAAAAATTTTGGTGGTGAAAAAAAGGATTTCACTTTGAATTTTTTTTATTTTTGAACGGTTATTATCTTAATGAAATTTTATTGAATAAAAAAAAATTAAAATATTTTTGGAATTTTGAAAACACCGGGAACCTTTTTAAAATAAAAAAACGAATACTCACAAATCCAATTTTTTAAAGGATGGAACTTTTAAACAACCTCGTTGAGTTTGAAAACTATCAGTAAAATGTACTATACTAGTGTTGTAAAAATTTTTTAAAGTTACTTTTACTTTTACTTAAACTAATAAAAGTAACGGATTATAAATTACTTTTACTTTTACCCAATTTTTGAAATTTTAATTACTTATACTTTTATTTTTAAGGTTGGTTCATACTTATGACAAAACGTCTTTTGGATGAAGTCTAAAGGACGATTTTAGAAAAGCCAAAACGTCTTTTGGACAAGCCAAAACTTCCTTTGAACTTTTTTCCTTTGGACGAAGTATGAATGCTACTTAGATTTTGTCCTTTGAACTTTGTCCAAAGGACAAAATCCAAAAGAAAAAGTCCAAAGGATAAAAAGTATAAACACGTTGTCCTTTGGATTTTGTCCTTTGGACTTTGTCCTTTGGCCAAAGTCAAAAGGACGTTTTGACGCTGCTTTTATCCTTTGGACTAAGTCCAAAGAACTTTTGTCCTTTGGACTTTGTCCAAAGAACGATTTGTCATAAGTATGAACCAGCTTTTACTCGACTTTTAAAATTTTAATTACTTTTATTTTTACTCTTACTCAGATTTTTTTCTGCAAATACTTAAATTAATTTAAATATAATTGAAGTAAATTCAATGAGTAGATTCCTTATTAGCTTGTTGTAATATAATAGGCAGAAGAAAATTTTTAAGCCACTAACACGCTAAAACCATTATTTTGACCAAAAACAAATTAAACTTATAATTTATACATAAAATTAGCAAAAACTTTAGATCAGAGCTCTAGAGCTTAAAAAACCGGTGTTTTGCTCTGTTTCAAAATTACTTTTATTATACTTTTACTTTAAAAAATAGGTCTTACTTTTATTTTACTTTACTTAAGGTGGAACGATATAGTTAGGATGATCTGTCATTTTTTGCGTATAACTCGTGCCGTACGTGACGGACGGAACCAAACTATATGTTGGAAGAAAGGGTGTTTTTTTCCGGTCACTTCGGTATCCTTAACATTTTTGGTGGACTATTTCACGCCGAGATATGCTTCGTTGAAAAAAGGCATTTTAAAACAGTTTTTCCCAATTTAACAGAACCAGAGTTAATATTACATAATAAATATTGAACTCAAGTTAGATACACCAAATGTACATGGCCACAAAAATTTTCAGCGAAATCCCTACTATTGAAGTTTTTTAATTCCGTTTTATTGCTAAAATTGTTGGAATAAAAAATAAAAAGAAGTGATAGTAGAGATTTCGTTAAAAACTTAAAAACTGGCTCAGAATTATGGTCCACCTGCTGTGTTAAAAATTGGGAACAAACTAATTTCTATCAAATGACTAAACTTTCATTTATATTTTTTGATTTGACGTCGGGAAACTACATTTAGAAACGTTTGTTTAAAAGGCCCTTTTTAAGCGAAAATCTCAGACGGAGCAGTGGCCAAGTGGTTAGAGCGTCGAACTCGGAATGCTGGACCGTTAGGTTCGAGTCCCCCTGGGCAATATTTTTAACCTAACAAAATGTTTTTTTTTTAATTTTTAACTTTTTAATTAAAAAAATCGTTCATTATTCAATATTGTATTCAACCCCGAGTACGTGTTTTAAGGTGGTTTTGAGGTAAAACCGCTATATAGTCAGAATGCCCCCCAAGGAAGGGGGTCGCAACCCCCCTAGTGCCCCCGGGGGTCGAATTAAAAAATGGAGGTCGGATTCGTCATCAGGACTTCCCAAAACCCTCAAGTACATGTTTTGGGGAAAATTAGCGAAATTTTTGCAACTGTATCGTTCTACCTTAAGTAAAATTTTTACCTTTACTTTTACTTTTACTTTACTTAAATTTAAAAGTCAGAAATTACTTTTACTATTACTTAACTTAAATTAAAATTTTTCCAATTACTTTTACTTAGAATAATCCAAAATCATTACTTTTTACAAAAATAGTATTGACGCCTCGTAGCTAAACCGCTCATCATATAAGTATATCCGTCACCCAGCACGATATTTACTGTAATTAAACGGTGATGTGCGGTTTTTTAAAAATTACCGCGCTGGATTCCGGCTATACTCACATGTTATATGAAAAGATGAGCGGTTTAACTACGATGTGTTTATATAAGAGTTCTTCAGCAATATTTGGTCAAAAATTTAGGATACAAACCAAACATTTTCTTGGGTTATGTATGTTGAATTATTAATAGTAAACTGACATGAAATAACATGAAAAACTTTGATGCCTTTATTTGTTGCAAGCTGGACCACTGATGTTCCTACCCTCTAATATCATGCTCCGGAGGTCCGCCTGTTCAAAACGGAAAAACTTCGGGAGGTCCGCCTTTTTTATGAGAAATTTTTAGCCTATTTATGAACCCGGTAAGGACGGGGTGCCTGAATTCGGAAAAATGGTTTTTACCTGCCTCCTACCTGCCTCCATCGGGAATTTCACAGCCTCCTACCTGCCTCCACCCTGCCTTGTTTCTGCCTCCGAGGCAGTTTTAGCTGCCTCTCACCTGGCCTATAACCTGTATATGCTACAGCATAGGAGGCAGGGTCACCTGCCGCCTACCTGCCTCCACCCTGCCTCCTACCTGCCTCCACCCTGCCTCCATGCTGCCTCAGTGGCAGTTTTACCTGCCTCCTACCTGCCTCTAGTCTTTCGGAAGCAGGTTCAAGAGCCGTCCTTACCGAGATAAGCTTGAAATACACCTAAAGATACTTAATGTGCATTTTTGGACTATTTTTATTGTTTAAAATAAGTTTTTTAAAAATTTTAGTTTTATAAAAAAATTTTGACAAAATGCATCAAACTTTTTAAATATTTTTAAAATTATTACAAAAATTGAGCGGAGCTCTGGGGTTGCTCAAGAAGCTGCTAAAAGCAAAGCTCAACTCCGGAGCTCGGAGCTCTTGGGAACATCGCTAGTATGGACCTTCCAACAGCGCAATGCGCAGTATAAACTTCACATTAACTTTTTTTCTTTTAAAAGTTTATAATTTTTGCATTTCTTAAACACTCAAGACGTAGTCTGAATTAATATATTATCCTCAAAAATGATTTAGAGAGCCCGAAAACCATTTAAGAATGATAAGATTTTTTTGCTACGGGGTTTTTAGAGCCGCAAACAGGGAACTTGGAGCCATCGAAAATTTTTGGGAAATCGGAGCCACGAGCAATGGGAACTTGGAGCTTTTCAGAAAAAATTGGTTTGGGCTAAAATTTAGGATTTGCTTAGGCTTAGGTACACATTTTAGCGATTTATATTTTTGGCTCCAAGTTCCCTACTTTCGGCTCCAAGTTCCCCACTTACGGCTCCAAGTTCCCTATTTTTGGCTCCAAGTTCCAGCTCCAAGTTCCCTGGGCTCCATCGACCCTAAATGATTTTTTTTGGTTTTTTCTATTTTATAAGTATGAAAATGGAAAATGTTTCATTTTTTTCTGATACGTGTTTATTTGTTTTTTTTTTTCCTGAATATTTTTCTTAGTATTAATGGGAGAAGTTATTTGTTTTAGAAATATTCTCCCATTGGAAATGTTTTATTAAATAATTTTTATAGAAAAATTGTAAAAATTATATAAGCTTGGCCGTAAGCTGTTTTTTTTTTGTAAATTTTAGGCGGACATCGCAATTAAAGGCAAATAAAACCTAACTGAACTCGATGATTTTCAGTATTAAATCGACTATAAAAAGAATAAAATTTAAAATTTTCAGCAAAAATTATTTAATATTGAAGATTAAATATCTTTTTTAACAATTTATTTATAAAATCATTCAATTTAGAACAAAAATACAAAATCTTTAAGTGCTAAATTTAACTACTTCCTATATATTAAAAAGTTAAATTTTATTTATATTATAGTTAAAAAGTTATGTTAAAAAGCAGGAATTAAAAAATCTGCGTTCCAGTATGTTTTTTTAATGTTCTAACGGTACAATTTTAACTGGTCCACTCCACTCATGTCCCCCATACTAACTTGCGAGGTCAGCCAGATATAATTCAATCATAATTCGAAATGTATTCACTTCACCGTTTTTGAATAAAAAAAACAGGCTTTTTTGTATGACAGATGCAATAACTAAAAATAACTGCAATCAATCACAACAATCAAGGTGTCAAAAATAGAAAATTGTCGCTTTTTCACTTTTTCGCTATTTTTAGTAAATCACTTGTGGTTTATATTTTTATAAAAATTTACAATTTTTTAGGTACAAAATCTAAAAAAGACGCAATTTTTGTTGACAAATTTTTTGGACGCAATCATATATCTATATATAAATAGACGTAATGTGTTTGTGTGTGTGTGTGTGTGTGTGTGTGTGTGTGTGTGTGTGTGTGTGTGTGTGTGTGTGTGTGTGTGTGTGTGTGTGTGTGTGTGTGTGTGTGTGTGTGTGTGTGTGTGTGTGTGTGTGTGTGTGTGTGTGTGTGTGTGTGTGTTTGTGTGTGTGTGTGTGTGTGTGTGTGTGTGTGTGTGTGTGTGTGTGTGTGTGTGTGTGTGTGTGTGTGTGTGTGTGTGTGTGTGTGTGTGTGTGTGTGTGTGTGTGTGTGTGTGTGTGTGTGTGTGTGTGTGTGTGTGTGTGTGTGTGTGTGTGTGTGTGTGTGTGTGTGTGTGTGTGTGTGTGTGTGTGTGTGTGTGTGTGTGTGTGTGTGTGTGTGTGTGTGTGTGTGTGTGTGTGTGTGTGTGTGTGTGTGTGTGTGTGTGTGTGTGTCTGTGTGTGTTTGTGTGTGTGTGTGTGTGTGTGTGTGTGTGTGTGTGTGTTTGTGTGTGTGTGTGTGTGTGTGTGTGTGTGTGTGTGTGTGTGTGTGTGTGTGTGTGTGTGTGTGTGTGTGTGTGTGTGTGTGTGTGTGTGTGTGTGTGTGTGTGTGTGTGTGTGTGTGTGTGTGTGTGTGTGTGTGTGTGTTTGTGTGTGTGTGTGTGTGTGTGTGTGTGTGTGTGTGTGTGTGTGTGTGTGTGTGTGTGTGTGTGTGTGTGTGTGTGTGTGTGTGTGTGTGTGTGTGTGTGTGTGTGTGTGTGTGTGTGTGTGTGTGTGTGTGTGTGTGTGTGTGTGTGTGTGTGTGTGTGTGTGTGTGTGTGTGTGTGTGTGTGTGTGTGTGTGTGTGTCTGTCTGTGTGTTACCTAACTCCTCCCTAACCACCCAACGGATTAGAGTGAATGAGGTATCGTTGAAAACTTATACCCCAGGGAATGTCGCAAGGGGGTTGAAATTTTGAACAACCTACATGGACATCTTTATACTGGACAACGCGTTTTCACCAAAGGGGGGACCCTATGGATTTTAGAATTTAAAAAATTTTCGACTCAGAATTGGGTCAAACTTATTAGAAGACGTAATTAGGCAATGTAAAACCAAAATATCATGATTTTTAGAAAAATGAACATGGATATCTTTATACTGGACAACGTTTTTTTCATTAAAGAAGGGAATTACTTTGCTCACCAACCACAAAAGGGATTAGGCTAAATGAGATATCATTGCTAAGCTTATGGTCCGGAGAATATCATAAAGAGGTTGAATTTTAGAAAAAAATTTGCATGGACATCTTTAGCCTGGACAAAACATTTTCACAAAAAGGGGAAACCTATGGATTTTGGAAAGTAAAAATTTTTTGTCTTTCGATTAGCTCAAACTTATTGATAAGAGTAATTATCCAATGTAAAACCAAATTGTCATGTTTTTTGGTAAGATTAACATGGACATCTAAATGTTGGACAACGTTTTTTTTTCCCTAAAAAGATGAACGACCTTCCTTTCCAACCAGCAAAAGTATTGGGCTAAATGAGATATCATTGAAAAGCTTACAGACAGGGGAATGTCATAAAGGGGTTGAAATCAAAAAAAATTGCATGGACAACGTTTGGTTGGACAACACATTTTCACAAAAACAAGGCCCTATGGACCTTGAAAGTTGAAAAAATTTTTATTTTCGAATTGGCTCAAACTTATTGGTAAGAGCAATTCGCCAATGTGAAGCCAAAATATCATGTTTTTGGAGAATGAACATGGACGTCTTTATGCTGGACAACGTTTTTTTTCTAAAAGGAGGAATGACCTTTCTCCTTAACCACAAAAAGGAAGGAGGAATGACCTTTCTCCTTAACCACAAAAAGGATTGAACTAAATAAGATATCATTGCAAAGCTTGAATTTCAAGGAATGTCATAAAAGGGTTGAATTTTTTTAGAAATAAATAACAAGGACATTTTAATGCTAGACAACGCATTTTCACCAAAAGGGAGGACCCTTCTTCTCAACCACAAAACGGATTGGGGTAAATGAGGTATCATTGCAAATCTTACAGTCTGGAGAATGTCATAAATGGGTTTAAATTTTAAAAAAATAGCATGGACATCTTAAAATTGGACAACATATTTTTACCAAAGATGAAAGAACCTTCCTCCCCAACCACAGAAAAAATTAGGATAAATGAGATATTATGGGAAAACCTTATAGTTCAGGGAGCATCATAAGGTGGTTGAAATTAGTAAAAAATTAACACGGACAGCCTTATGCTGGACAACATATTTTCACCAAAAGAGGGAAAGACCCTTCTCCTCAACTAAAATTAGAAAGGGTAACTGAGGTGTCACTGTTAAACTTACAGTCAAGGGAATGGCATAAAAGGTTTGAATTTTGAAAAAAAATTTAGTAAATGAATATAAAAAAATGTGGGAAAAATTATTTGTCAGCCGTATGTATGGCTGACACGGGCTACTTGTCTCCTAAATTTCTGAAGATATTTGATCAAAAAAAAAATTTTGGGCAATTTTTGAAATTTTAAGTGGTTGAGCTTGAGGTTTAAAAATGCGTTCGCAACTGTTACTCTCTTAATTCTTTGTTTGGAAAACTGCGCAAGAAGATATTGAACCTAATAATCATCATGCTGAAAGTACAATCAGCTGCGCACGACCCATGCTTAAATAAACTAAACAACACCGTATGCAAATTATTACTTAAGTGAGATTTATGAATTGCGGGCAGAGGTAATAGCTGTGTCTTAGATTTTAGTGTTTAAAAAAAAACTTAAAAATGCTTTGATTTGTATCATAACTCAGTATCGCACCTTTAGCAACAATTTTTTTAGGAAAGACAAGAGACAAGTGACTCTCGTTTGGACCTGGTGTCACGCGGTTGGATAGAAGCACTAGAAATTTTTATACATTTAACAGATATTTTCGCAGAAAAATCGGAATATGAACTTGCAAGGAATATAAGTTTATTAAATTTGCATTTGATTTATTTAATAGGTTTTGAAAATATTCTGGAGAATATTTGGCCTTTTTGCAAATTGACTACTGATTTCGATCATATTGTTTTAATCATACGTTGTATGGTTTTAATTCTAAGGATTGCGACCCTTTCAGTAATTTTTAAGCAAATTAACGAAACCGAGAATGAAATAAAAGAATTTCTTCAAAAAATAGACAAATGGGACCGAAGTATAATAGAACGCTTGGACTTTTGGTCCAAAGATAATCATGTAATTCAGTTTCAGAATAATTCTCCATTTCGTCGTGACCATCTTTCACGTATTCGAACTGTGGATATCGCGCAGATTATTCTAAATGATTTTTTTCATATTCATATCAAATCGTTGCGTTATTTTCATCTTTGGTTAATTGATTTGTTTTTGAAAGGTTCTGAAAAAGATCGGTTCAAAAAAGAACTTTTTTCAATACTGAACATTACGTCTAAATTACAAGAGATGGCTCATATTGCCAATAGACCTAATCAGAATGAATTTTTGACCGGTGAACAAATACTTTTGAAGCGCATCAGAGAAAATTTAATTGGTGTTTGATAGCTTATCTGATTTTGTCAAGAAATATACTATCAAAAAATAAATTTATATCTAGAATTATATTTTATCTGCATGAAATGTGATTTACTGATTTACGTTGGAAGACATCAACTACTTACTTAATCGCCGAAAAAACTCAGGATAATTTAAAAAATTACTGTTTAGAAAAATAACGAAGTGTTTAAAAAATAATAAATCAAATGATTTTAAAGATAAATTATTTTCAAAAAAATCAAAAATTCCAATTTTTGCCTTTCGATGATTATTCAATCCAATTATAAGTTTAAAAATTTCATGTCCAACGGTTAATCATTTCACATTTAATCGCCAAGATTTAGATCGCCGAGCAGGTGATCACAACAGAGCAGCATAAGCTCCTCTGAGATTCCCTCAAACTTCAAAAACAATATAAACTTATCCCACCACTTATATAACAAAAATGCGTGTGTATTATTTTCTTTGGTAAATCTTGTTCAAAAAAACATTCTTCAAGAACATACCGATAAATAAAAATTTATCGTGAAAAAGTTTTACTTGATTTTTAAGTTTCGCTTAGGAAAAACTAGTGTTTAAAAAAGTACTTTTTTAGTAATTAATTAATAAAAAATTAACGCTTTTTTGAACCGAAATAATTACTTAATAATTAATTAATTAAATTTTTTAGGCAAATAATTACTGAATAATTAATCAATTCGATTTTAGGGGCCATTAATTTAATTTTAATTAATCAATTAATTTATAAAACAAAAATTAATAAAAAAGTAAAAGTAATAAAAAAGTAGGGTAACTGACTTAATTTCGGCCACCTTTTTTTATTTTTCTGAATAAGTTTTTACTGGCTTTTTCAATCAAGCCAAAATTTGGCCTAAAAATCAAACAATAGCTATATTTGTTATTCCAGTGCAAAATTTGAATAATTCTGTTACACTTAAAAATCAGTGAAGGTTTAAACTTTTTTTTTAAAGTGGCCGAAGTTGGCGCGTGCCATTTATTTCGGCCACCTACAAAAAACTGGCCATAACTATTGCTTAAACGAACAATAAAAATTTCTAAAGGTTGCAAATTTACCTTTAGGTATTGTTCTTGGTACATATAACTTAATTTTTCCCGTTTGCGAACTTTAATAGTTATTAGCAAGACTTTAAATAAATATGTCAAAACCTTAAAAAAACAAGTTTTGATAACTTGTATTTTTTGTTCAATTTTTATTTTTGGGCTAAAAAACGTCAAAACAAAGTCAAACGAGGAAAAAAATTCTTCATAAATACGGTAGTACAATGATATTTAAAAACAGCAAAAAACGGCAGGTTCTTTCACCTAAATTTTAAGGTGGCCGAAATTAACGGAATCTTAAAATGCGCCGTTAGTTAAACGCATTGCAAAATAATTTTGAAGAAAATATCAAAACATGAAAATTAACAAATTTGAGCCTTAAATAGAAGATATTTTAAGGTTATATATTGCTTCGTTCTAAATTTGACACAGTTTAAACATAAAGCAAAAATTAAGAAAATCATAAAAAATTCACTTTTTGCGTAAAAATGTTGATAATGTAGAATAATAAAAATAAAAATATTTTGTAAAAACACTTTATTCAACATTAATCCGATTACTTTTGTGCTAGTTCTTTTGTGTTTTAAAAATAAGCCAATTTTCTAACACCCTAAATTGGTGGCCGAAATTAAGGCCTGGCCGAAATTAAGTCAGTTACCCTACTTTTTTAAAAAAGTAATAAAAATTAATAATTAATTATTACACTTTGCACACATCAGAAACGGGTCTTGATTACCACTACGTTCAGAAGCCGTGTGTTAATAATATTCATGGGACAGCGTGCAACAGCGTCTAGCATTGTTTTCTGAAAACAGCCGATGGTCTGAAAGCGACCAATTCTTATTGTGGTACCTTAATATTGCACCCTTTACAACGTGGCGCGGAGCGTTTTATTTATGTATCTTGCTACTTCCTGTAAATAACGATTTTTTTAGGAATACCTATGCGCTTTCATTTTTTTAATAGATTATTTTTCTGGTAATCTTGGATAGTAGTTTGCTTTAAAACGTTATAAGATTAAAAAAAAAAACTTTTTGTATTTTATTTAAGTGCTCGCATTGGATTTTCTTTCACATTTTTGAGTGTTATTTTATACAACACTATTTCCAAACTATGTTTTCTTTACCAATTTAGATGGGTCACAAAGAAAGTAAAGGTTTATTAATTGTAGTTGCAAAACTTTTACCAAAAAGAGACGCTTATATATAGGTTTTAGACATTAATTATGATTACTTTATAAAATTTAATTAATTAGTACTATTTTACGATTTTATCAAATTAATTTTTTAATAATTAATCAATAATTAGTTAATTGCAAATTTTAGGTCATTAGGAAAAACTAAGACTGCCTTAGTCTTTAAGAACAGTCTATTGAATTTATCATAATTAAATTTTGTTTGGTTTTTAGGTTTTGCTAAGGAAAAATTAAGGTGTCGAGTACATGGGTTATTGCTTAAACATTGCGTTGCTAAAAGTTTTGTCGTTACAAACGCATTCATCATTGGTGGGGAGTTTTAAAGTTTTGTAACAAATACTACGACGATCAAGTGCTTGGCGGTCTTTATCGTGAGGATCAACTCTACGCTGCGATCAAATTTTCCCAATTCAAAATATTAATAAGAATTTTTAGTGAAAATAAAGCTATATTATTACTTATAATATATTTATTGCAATTTATTTTAAAAATTCGAACTATTGTTTTAGAAATTTAGAAAAGCCACGGATTAAATTAAAATGAAATTGTAGCTGCTGAATAGATATAAAGGTAAATTTCAAATATAAGAAGAAGAAGAAGAAGAAAAACTAACAAACATAACTGTAATAACTGTTATGCTTACCATTTTAGGAATTTATAAAAAGTTACCGAAACATACTAATGTTAAAGGTAAACCCAACGTGGCTGCAACAGTTGTTCGTTGGATTAAAAAATGCCCCCCATTAAGTAAACCACTCAAATCACGAGAATCTAACGTCACTTTATCAGCCAATTAGATTCGATTTAATATGGAGTATTTGTTTATATATGTGGTTTTTGAACTTCATAATCCGACGGTGTGTAGCGCAATCGGTTAAGGCGTTGTCAATTTGACGAAGTTCCGGAGATCGAACCCTCATAAAACCAAATTTTAATTTTTAGATTAAATTTTTTTTTAGATTTCTTATAATTTTAAATCCCATTCACATAAATTAAAAACAACAACATAATTTGTTTCCTGCTTTTGGTCAATTTGTCGAATTTTTTTTTTTAGATATTCTAAAATATAATACTAATAATTCACAAATAATTTTTATGCAAGTAAAAAAATCGTAATTTTTGCTATGTTCTGCAATTGGTTTACCACTAAACGCTTTGCAGTGAAAACTATCAAGAGAAACCTTAACATTTAATTTATAAACTATAATTTGCACAGACGCATTGAAATTTCTAAAAATTGCTTATCTTGTGTGAACGAAAAAATTTCTTCGTATGAAAGTCATGTGGACGTGTCTAAATTAGTCACGTGAGGACGCTGTTTCAACTACGTTTGGTTTACCTTTAGTTTCTATGAAAATTAATTTGCTTATTAAATATCATGGTTAATTATAATTATATACTTTTGATTGGTTATGCTTTATTTGTGATTTACATTATCATTTAAGTATAGAATTATTCAATAAATATATAATAATGTTAAAAAAATTGACTTACTTTAAAAGTCGAAGTTATATAGCAACTTGTGGTTCCATTTTTCTTTGATAGTAAACTTTAGACGGAACATAAAAAGCAGGCACTTAATTGTATACTCTCGGCACTTTTCCCAATTGGGCATTTTTGATTTTGGACTATATATTGGTAATCCTGGACGGAATACGACGTTTGATAGCTCAAATGAGAGCTAAGTATATGTAGATGACTGTCGTGAGCTTTTTATTTGTTATGTTATGATATTTTCATGTGAAATTGTGTGATTTATAAAAAATAAAATTGTTACTCGTTTTTAGAACATGGGCATTTCATGATTACGCAATAAATTGGTTTAAAAATTAAACTGTCCTGGTAAAATTTAGTCTATTTTCTGAATTTTTAGTCACCGTGGTTCTACGTTGCGTTTGTGGAGAGCAATCGTTATAAAATAAAATAGTGTAATTTCGGCACACTACTTCTGTAGGTAAAAACGGGTTGAATTTAGTGGTCGGGTGGTAAATTGTAGTTGTAAATAGTTAAAAGACAACGTTGAAATGTGTAGGAGTCATATAGCGCTGCATTTAAACTCGATTAAGGGGATCCTTTTAAAAAGTGCCGAAATTAAATGCACTTTTTGCCCAAATTTTCCTCATTTTGACACCATTTAGCATTTTAGCTGTAACTTTTTGCCAGTTACACGTTGAACAACAAGTAAAAACTTAAATTAAAGAAAACTGTCTGGAGATAATGATAGGTTTTTAAATTTTTGAAAATGATGATTTTTTGACTGAGAAACAATCGATTGTTTGTAAAGTGCCGAAATTAAATGCACACATTTAATTTCGGCAATTTTCCATTTTTTTAAAAAACTGATTTAATTAAGTAAAAAAACTACTTTCGTACAGTGAATTTTGTATGATGCAAGGCAATATTGTAAAAGCTTTAAAATGAGCTATCAAACATTAAAATCAGGCCATACAGCGAAAAGTTACATTGGAAAATTGAAAAAGTGCCGAAATTAAATGCACTACCCTACTCTGTCTTTTTACATCCACATAAGTTATTTACATCCCACGACGAAGCAATCGCTAGAACTGCCACATAAGCTTTATAAGGCGACTATGATAATTATTGTCTTTATATTGAATATCTTCGAAGCTGTGCCCCAAGATATTGAATATCTGGGGCCGCACGCCTATATAGTCTCGCATAAAATCACGTGTTTCCTGTGGACTGGGACGCAACGCCATCAAATTTTCGTGATTATTGCCGCAAATCACATGATCAAATACGATGATTGTTGATCAAATCACATGATTGTTGATCAAATCACATGATTGTTGATCAAATCACATGATTGTTGATCAAATCACATGATTGTTGATCAAATCACATGATTGTTGATCAAATCACATGATTGTTGATCAAATCACATGATTGTTGATCAAATCACATGATTGCTGGGCGGGAGTAGTTGCTGCGCTGTCTGCATTTCGCATCAGACTTTGAGCCTGCGGAAGCGAAATGCTACTAGCATAAAAATACAAAAAACTTAAAAACGACAAAATTAGACACGAAATTGATTTTGGACCTTTTACAAATTTTTACTTTTGGTTTTGAAAAGAAACAAAACTTAAATTTTATTTATTATGAGTATGTTAGATATAATAAGCAATCCTTACAAATTTTGATTTGAGTAATTTTTAGGCAGAAATAAAAAAACTTAAGTGTTCGCTAACGCTGTTTGACCTTTAAAACCAATAACGTAGTTACTACGGCAAAATGAGCCAGAATTTGTACAAAAAATATATGTGACTGTGACTCATTTTAAATTTAAGACGGTACCCCTTTAACTTCAGAATGAGTCACATTTACATCTATTTCATAATGACTTTGGCTCATTTTGCCGTAGTTACGACGATAAGAACGCTGATTTTCTGGCCAAAGAAAATTAAAGCCTAGCAATTTTATACCGATTTAAGATTGAAGTTTATTCTTTTAATTTGTTGTTAGCTGGATTTTAAAGTTTTTGCTTCACGCCTTATCTTCAACTGGGGTGTCGAAATTCGCTCTAAAATTACTCGGTTCCAAGTTCCTTTGGCCCCAACCACCCAAAATCCTTTTATGGAGGAAAAAATCTGTCTTATTTACGAAAATGTACGTAATTGTCTGGAAACTCTGGTTAGATAGATGAAAAAATTTTTGTGGGCTTTTGGGGACAGGGGTAAGGTTTTGACAAAAAATAATCAAAATAGAAGACAAAAAGTTTGACTTGTGCTATCTGTCACTTCGCTTTTTTAAAAAAAATCGAGGGTTTTTTGTACGAGAAACGCGATATCTCAACAAATACTGCACCAATCTTAACAATCGAGGTACTAATTAAAGTAGAAAGTAGCCGTTTTCTTTGAGTGTAAAATTTCTAACTTAAATCCTTAAACCCATTGAGCAATCTTTCACGTACAGGATTGTCAAAAAACGCCATTTTTGGGGGTCACAATTCTTGAACCACTGGAGATATTTTGTTGAAAAAAAATTTTGTGTGCTATTGGGGGCAGGGGTAAGATTTCCACGAAAAATTATCAAAATCGATAAAAAAAAGTTTGACTCCGCACCTCACCTTTAAATAAATTTAAATTATTGATTGCTTATGAAAATGTAATTTTTAGGAGGTCGCCGGTAGTATTTAAGATCGTAACCCAACGATTTCCGATATTATCTTAGTTGTTTTTTAATATGTTTACTGTTTAGTTGCACTCGCAGAGGGTAACATTTGCCTTGTTTTGTCTATTCTGTTTTGAGCGAAATGAACAAAATATGCGTTGTATATACCCGTCAGGCTTCTTTTTGTTAAAACTTTCAACTGAACGATTACCTACTTTTCAACTAAAATTTTAAAAAGTGTCAATGTATAGGGTAACTAACTTAAATTCGGCCAGCCTTAATTTCGGATACCGGCTGTTATTTTTACTATGTGCATGGTTATGAAATGAACTGCGTATGGCTAGATATATTACATGACGATCTATCCAGTCCAATCCTACGTAGTTCATTGCATAATTTTACGCAAAGCTAAAACAACAGCCGAGGGCTGGAATCAAGGCCTGGCCGATTTTAAATTACCTTAATCCAAATATAAATAAAACAACGTGTTTTAATAAATGGCTGAATATCTCCAAAATGAAAATAATTGGTTTGAGTTTCTTATTGAGCTAGGTATGTATCAGCTTGTTTCACAACCAACTCGTGGGAATAATTATCTGGATCTTTTGTTCACAAACGATAGAGAAATTTTCAATAATGTCACTGTTGCGCCCAGTTTTTCACAATCAGATCATGACACTATTTTATCTGAAATTAATCTTAAAATATTTGACAGTCCTAAAAATAAGATTCAAAACTACATACCTGATTTTTTAAAAGCAGATTATGATATGCTAAGTTTATACTTATCTACAATCAACTGGAAAATTTTATTTGAGGAATGTGGCACAGTAGAAAATGCTTGGCAGAGATTCAAGGATATTTTGTTGTTAGGAATCAATAGACATGTCCCTGGAAAAAAATTATTTACAAACAAAAAAAAATTGTACAATATCCAATACATATAAGAAAACTACAAAATCAAAAGAAAAAACTTTGGCATAAGCGTAATATTGATGAAAAATCAAGATCAGAGCACAAAAAAATTTGCAAAGTATACAAAAATAAAGTTAGAGATTTTAACACTAATAAAGAAACAAAAATTTTAAATTCTGGGGGTTTAAACAATTTTTATAAATTTGTTAATAGTAAAATCAAAACAAAACAAACTATCCCACCAATTAAAAGAGACAATGGGACATTTGTAACTGAAGACTTTGAAAAAGTTGAACTTTTTGGAAATTATTTTGCTTCTGTTTTTACTGATGATGATAACACTTTGCCAAATTTTAATCCACCAAATATTGGAAAGTTGGACAACATAGTATTTACCACAAAAAAGGTATTTAAGGCCCTTAAAAAGCTCCCAAACAAATTGTCTCGAACACCTGACTGTTTTCCAGCTTACTTTTTAAAACGCTTGGCTAAAGTTATTGCTGAACCTTTGGCAATAATCTTTCAGATGTCTTTTGATTTTGGAGAATTACCACTTGATTGGAAAATAGCTTTATTAAACTTACTGTTTAAAAAAGGCACCAAAAGCCTAAAAGAAAATTATCGTCCAATTTCACTTACATCTTTTTCTTGTAAACTAATGGAACAGCTTGTCAAAGAAGAACTTCTTGTCTTTTTCCATATCATTTTGTCAAGGTTTCAACATGGTTTTAAGGCAAAAAGTTCTACAATAACACAGCTGTTGGAAACTTTTAATGAGTGGACGCAGCACTAAAAGATAAATTTCTAATTGATGTCATTTATTTGGATTTTGCCAGGGCCTTTGACACCGTGTCACATCAAAAATTGTTATATAAGCTAGAAAAATATGGTGTTTCTGGTAAATTTTTAAAATGGATAAAAGAATTTTTAGTTGGGCGGGAAATTAAAGTTGTAATTAATAACTCAGTATCCAAATCATTTCCTGTAAAAAGTTCAGTTCCTCAGGGTTCTGTTTTAGGTCCATTTTTATTTTTGGTATACATTAATGATATTGTTGATTGTGTTAAGTTCTCACAAATTAGACTCTTTGCAGATGATATAAAGTTGTTTGTAAAATCTTCATCTAAAGATTACCACATTCAAACCTTGAGACTTCAGCAAGATTTAGATAGAATACACAGCTGGTCACAAGACTGGCAATTGCAGTTATCTAATCACAAATGTGAAGTTCTTCATATTCGAAATCATAGCAAAGAGTTAATTTGTAAATATAAGCTTGGTAATAACCTACTTGCAACTACAGAATTGGTGCGTGACCTGGGTGTTTATATATCCCATGATATGAAATTCTCTAAACACTGTGAAATCACAGCAAAAAAAGCTATGAGAGTGACATCACTAATTTTTAGAACATTCAATTCAAACTCTAGAAATAATTTTCTCAGAGCATATAAGTCCTATGTTAGACCAATTCTGGAGTATGCTAGTGCAGTTTGGAACCCATATTTACAAAAGGATATAAACATTTTGGAAAAAGTCCAACAAAATTTCACTAGACGTTTGTTTTATAAATGCAAGTTGTTACCTGTTGGTTATGAACATAGACTGAATTACCTAGGTTTAGAAAGATTAAAAGATCGAAGAGACAAAATTGATTTATATGAGTGCTATAAAATTATACATTGCTTAAACAATTTGCAAGCCAATGATTTTTTTAAGTTTTACTTGCAGCCTACCCGTGGTCATCCACTTAAATTGACAATGGAAGACTGCCGAATTAATGCAAGGAAATTTTCTTTTGCAAATAGGGTGGTTACACCTTGGAACAATCTACTCCCATCTCAAGTAACTGTCGATTCTTTGGATGCATTCAAGAAAAGTTTTAAAACTGACTTAAATAAGCGCTCTTTTTGAGCCTTTAAAGTCATATCAGATAGCTATGTTCAGTGATAATTAGTTACAATTGTAATTTATATTGGCGGCAATTAAGTCGCTGATTTGATGTTGTTGATGAAAAAAACAATAAGAAAAAAAATAGAAAAAGAGAAAAAAAAATTAAAAAAAATACAATGATATGATGAAAACAGTATGAATTAAACTATGCATAGACTATGCTTAGTATAAAATTAATTCTGTTATCTGATCATTAAAAAAAAAAAAAAGGAACCTAACTTTTGCCCACGTCTGGCTTTAAAAACTCAATGCCAGACCGGTGACTCTTGGCGAAGAGTAATTTTGGCTTTTGTCCTCAGGACTTTTTGAAAAAGTATGAAGTGGGCTTTAACTAGTGTTGTAAAAAGTTACTTTTACTTTTATTTAAAGTGAAAAAAGTACCGGGTTTTGGATTACTTTTACTTTTACTCGACTTTTGAAATTTCAATTACTTTTACTTTTACTCTTACTCGACTTTTGAAATTTCAAATATTTTTACTTCTACTCTTACTCGGATTTTTGACTGCAAATACTCAAAATTACTTTGATTATACTTTTACTCTTACTTTTACTTAAAAAAAATAGGTCTTACTTTTACTTTACTTAAATAAAATTTTGACCATTACTTTTACTTTTACTTTACTTAAATTAGAAAATCACAAATTATTTTTACTCTTACTTTACTTAAATTAAAATTTTTCAAATTACTTTTATTTTACTTAAAATTAATACTTTTTACAACATTAGCTTTAACTATTACTTATACTTTCCAGTTTCGAGTTCTCAAGGTGTTTTTACGGTGTCAGCAAAATAAACCGCCAGTAGATTCGAAATTCTTTACTCAAATGTTTGCATGCAAAATGTTTGAAATTTATTGCCTTTAAAACGTGTTCATTGCAAATTTCTAACAACGGCAGGAAAAAGTTCGAAAAATTCATTTTACCAATCCATTACGTTTGCATCGAAAAATAAACCTTTTAGAAAAAATAATAAACTTTCTCAAAGTCACATATTTTATTGATCATTTGATTTTTGCTGTCATAGTGTGACGAATACATATAAAATTGGGTTTCGTTCGCTTAAACCATAACGTCGTTACTTTGACACAATGAGTCAGAAGCGTCAAAAAATACTCATAACTGTGACTTTTTTTTATCTCAAACCACAAATAATCTAAACAAAATGAGTCAGAGTCACGTTGTTTTTTATACTAATTGTGACTCTTTGTGTCAGAGTCAGGACGATCATAAGGCCAATCTGTTTTTTGTGTCTTTCTGTTTTTAAGTGTAACGAAGAATTTAAATTTTTTCAACCAATTGAGCTAAACGATTCATTCATTATTCAAACTGAACTGCAATGAAAACAATTAAAAATATTATTGGTAATTAACTCATGGTGACCACAATGGCTTGTAAATAAATTATACGTTTAGCTAAGAAGCAATAATTAAAAAAATTGAACAAAAACTGGTAGTATTAAGTGTTAAAAATCTTTTTTTAATCAATTTTTATGAAATTAAATATTGTTATAAAAGGCAAACAAAATCTATCTGACCGCGATATTTGCAGTATTGAATCGACATTTAACAATATTTAACAACAAAAACATTCAAAATTTTTCACTAAAGCGGATTATTAACAAATATTAAAAACTGTATTTTAATAATTGTTTATCAAATTATTTAATTTGTAATCTAAATGCAAATTTTTAAGAGCTAAAGTTGGTTGATTTTTGTATATTTTGTGAAAAGGTGAAATTAAAAAAAAAATTATGCGTTCTTATTTGTTTTTAAAAGAAACGTCATTACCGCACAATTTTAATTGGTCCCCTCATGTCTGCATTTTAATTTTCAGCGTCAGCCAGATATAATTTAACCATAGGTAAGAAGCAATAATTAAAAAAATTTGAACAAAACTGGTATTATTAAAGGTTAAAAAAACCTTTTTTTTAAATCAATTTTTATGAAACTAATATTGCTAAGTTACAATTTTTCTTCAGCATACGCATTTTTACCGAGTTCATCTGCGGCGCTTTTCGTAAAACTCACACAAGTACTACTCTTATCAAAACAGAACATCGTTACTCTGACACAAAAAGTCACAATTAGTATAAAATCAACGTGACTCTGACTCATTTTGTTTAGATTATTTATGTGTTAAAAAAAAGAGTCACAATTTGGAAAATTTTATTACGATTTCGACTCCTTGTGTCATGATAACGACCAAAAGCAAGTAGATAAAGAGCAGTGGGAGAGCTAGCAACTGATTGAATGGACGTGATGCGATTTGTTTTAAAACGTGGTTTTGCAAGCAAATAATTCACATATAAGTTTAACAATTGCGATTGCACTTTCCAACCTTGATCTCACTTATGTAAGCTTGAAGGATTCTCCCAATAAACTATTTCTAAACCTTTAAAAATACTTTGACCGCACACAGATTCAACAACTGTAGACTTGACCAAAGTTTATTGAACCATGGACGTTCAGCCATAAATATTCTAGTCTAGACTAGACAAAACTGTCCGGTCCACTAAATACGTGTTTATAACCGATTGTTAAGGTGTTCACTGTTTAAAATTGCTGCTAATCTCTTTTTTGGTTTTTTCCAAACTTTTTCAAAATTAAAAAAAAAAGATTTCAATTTACTTCTAAAACATATGTATTTTGATCGGACGCAAAAATATATACACAAAAAAATTGTCAAAAACTGTTAGGAAAGTTTTTCTAAATAGAGCTATTTTTGAAAATATAATAAAAAAACTGAATCAATAATTACGAAGCTTTTTTGTGATTGTTTTTGGTTTTCCTGCTAGTAATGCTAATGCATAAAGGCAAATAAAACATTAATCAATTAATTTTGTCATATAAATGGAAAAAAAATAAAAACTAGGATAAATACTGCACTTATGAAACACACATTGCAGGAAAAAAATTCCTAAAATGTGAAAACAAATAAATAAAAAAATTACATGGCTGTTCTAATAAATTTTCCAGTATTCATCAATCAATCAATCAATCATTTATTCTAGTAAACAATTAATAAAAACAAAACAAAATGCATTGCATTGCCAAAGCGAACCATCAATCGACTATTGAACAACAAAAGTGAAAACAATAAAAATTGTTAAGAAAAAACGGTTTAATACTAAAGATTCAATTATTTATAACATTACTCAATTTTGAACAAAAATGACAACTATTTAACCGTTAAATTTGACAAATTTTTGTAAACTTTGTAACAGGAGAATTTATGCAAATTGCTTCAAAAAAACCAGTCATAATCGCATAATTGATTTTCTCTCTTACTTCAAGTACTCATACAATTTTATGAGGTCAGCAAAATGTAATTCTATCATAAACTTTGTACTTTTTAAAATTTTAGGTTTACTAGCTTTTGATGCAGAAAAATTTATGTGATTCAAAGTTACTATAATCTTACACGCAGAAATCCCAATGGCTTTAATATCATTCAATATATGCAATGCAGTTTTAATTTTATTATTTTAGTTTCTACTAAAGTATAAAAAAACTCTATGGGTGTTTTTTTAAAAACAATTACTTTAATATAAACAAAATAATAATATTTTATCAGTTCAATAGTTTAGTAAAATAAAGAAATTAAAAAAAAACATGTCAGTTTATTCGAATATTATGTTTATTAATTTTTTTAAAAATTTAATAATGCATTATTTATGTAAAAAAGGTAATTTTTACGAGGTCGGTGGTGGTTGCACGATCGTCGTTTTCAAGGCTCATACAATTTCTCGTTCTACTTTCAAGTGGTCCATGGGTAAATCAACATTAAAAAAAAATTAAAACAAAAGACGCGGTAATATATATTCAAATTAAAAACTTGTCAAATACACAAGTTTTTTTTGTTTTCTAGGTTGTTTTAATTATTGTTAACTCGGTAGGTATTATCAATTATGGCTCCGCTTGAACCAAATGTTGAATCCACGACGGGGGTGGAGGAAAACGTGGCAGAAAACAACACACCGGAAGTGGAATTGACCGAAGAACAGTAAACTATTTGATTTCCAAATTTATTTTTTAAATATAGAAATTAATCAGTTGGAATTTTCTATTTAAAATACTGTGTTAGAAATATTTGTTTTGTTAAAAAAATAATTATAATCTTCCAACAAAAATTGTCGAAAAAAAACAAATGGTTGACTTCCGGTTCGTTCGGTTTGAATTTTGCTTTGCGTGAATGGAAACTCGTACTATAATTTTCGTGGCGTCCCTATAAGTTGCACATACCCGCTTATTTATGCATAAATGCAAAAACACCTAATAATCTTAAACAAATGAAATTTGCTGAGAATTCCATCTACCCACCGAACAAAAACAGAAAACATGTTTTTAGCTAAATTTTGACCTGGAAATCGTTTGACATTAAACAGTGATTAAACAAATATTTATATTAAGAAAATAAATGGTGTTTTATTTATAGTTTAAAAAACAACGCTTTTTGGAGGGCACGATTCCCATACGCGTTCCAAAATTCGATTTGACCGATCCTAAAGTAAAATACAGATATAAAAAATCTTTGTAGACTTTGTTTTGGTGGTAATTTTTAAGATTTGGGCTTATCGAAAAGAGTTATGAACCAATATATACCCAAAAAATGACCTTTTTTAGCATATATATGCAATTTATGATGCTAATAAAAAAATTGTAAACACACAAATTAAATTAAAAACTATGGTTTAACAATGCTAGAAGTCTGAAGAACTCAAAAATTTTGAAAAAAATAAAAAAAGATAAAAATTCCAAAGTTACATGGACCACCAAAAACATGGACAACAAAAAAATTTTTGGCTTTAAAGGCTCATTTAAACTTAGTTTTCACCAATTTATTGTACCTAAGCCTAAGCAAAACCTATCCATCAAACAAATTTGTAAAATAATTGATTTTTATTAAACTAAGTTGTTTTTCAAAATTGTGAGTTTTTTCACAACTAAAATTTAATGGCTATACTATTTGAACGGTTATTATAAAAAATTGGTTGTTACCATGAAAAAAAGTATATTTGTAACTGCCAGACACTTTA
>JASAMX010008547.1:0-13372 GCA_030248175.1 Microlaimidae sp. YZB2_3
GTACGTGTATTCATGTTGGTGCTTGTCTCAACTAATGATGTGCTCTGGAGCGGAGCTAAGCTTTTATGAGCTCCGGAGCATCCCGGAGCTCCGCCCTATTTTTTCACTTAATTCATAAATATGAAATTATTTTTTTCAAAACTTATTTAAAACGTTAGAAATAGTCTTAAAATGCAAATAGAGTAGCTTTAAATTTATTTTAAGCTTAAATAAGTTTAAAATAGCTGATGTAAAGGGCGGAGTTCCTTCTGATTTAAATTTCCGGGGCATGATATTAGAGATTAGGAACATCACTAGTCTTAACTTCAATTTTTTTTGGCTCTAAAATTTGTAGTTATACTTCGTCCATTAAATTTCCCTATGAGTAGGCTGGCAGGAGGCAAGGTTATACATTTTAATACTACGATTTTCGGAGTTCCGGTGTCGCAGAATAGATCTTCCCCCCTATTTTTCTTCCCCCCGGAAGATTTATTCTAGTGCGCTCTAGAATAGATCTTCCCCCCGGAAGATTTATTCTGGTGCGCTCTAGAATAAATCTTCCCCCCGGAAGATTTATTCTGATTTACGCCAGAATAGATCTTCCCCCCTCAGAATAGTTATTCCCCCCGGAAGATCTATTCTGGTTCAAACACCAGAATAAATCTTCCCCCCTCAAAAATTTGCATAAATTTAAAAAATGATACACGAGAATTTGTTAGGGCAAATTTTAAAAACATAATTTTTAACACAGAAGGTTAAAATGTTACATTTAGAAAAAAATAGTTTGTTTTTTGTATTTTTATATAAATCAACTTTAGCTTTAATTGTTGTTAATTCAAAAAACAGTTGAGCATTGACATTAATAATTAAGTATTATTTAGTTGCTTTTTGGAGATAAAAAATACGTTTGCATTAGTTCGTTTGTTTGGGTATGTAAAAAAATATGCCATAATTAAATAAACTGAATATTTTTTAAGAAAATTAATATCGTGAAAAGGCTTTTTTCTTTAAGTTTATCAATTTTTAAGACAAAGTATAATAAAAAAGACATGAAAAATGACACCAGTTTAATTTTTTTTCGATCCGTATTTGATTCATTATTTACCTTTCAGTTTTTGCTTCTTATAAAACATAATATATAGACAAAAATTGAAATAAGAAGAAATAAAAATTAGATTATGGGTATCCATAAGTTTTTAGTTTTTTTTTTATTTAAAAGCCAATAAAAAACAAAAAAACCTTCTTCATGTTCAGCAGTTAATTCAACATTAAACAGGTTTAAAGTTGTTATTATTTTTTTTGTTTAGGTTGATTTTTAGGTTTTGCTTAGGCTTAGGAAAAATGTTTTTTGTTTTTAATCAGGAAGTGATATTTTCCGAAGATATGCAGAATGTATTTTTTCTGGCCAAACTTTCCTGCGAGTTCTAACTTTTTTCATAATATATTGCTTAATATTTTAAACGGTTAATATTTTGAATTTATGTTTTCTGCTTAGGTTTGCTTAAGGTTCACATTTTAGCTTTATAGGGATTTGAAATCCTAATTTTAAGTAAAACATTCAAAAGGTGTTAATTTAAAAAAGGCAGGTTTTTTTAAATATTTCGGATATCTCAAATGTTTGATTAGAATAAAATTTATTTTTTTGTGTTTATTACCAATTCTTTGATCGGAAACCTCGAGTATTTTTTATGAATTTTTTGAAAAAAACAAACGAAATGACGCAAAAAACAAAAAAAGGATGTTGTTTTTAATATGCAAATAATTGTTACATGATTTATAACAAGGGGGAAGATTTATTCTAGAGTGAACACCAGAATAAATCTTCCCCTCTCTGTTAAGAATTTTATGCAAATTTTTGCTGTATGCTTTAACACAGGGGGGAATAAATATTCTGAGGGGGGAAGATCTATTCTGGCGTGAACCAGAATAAATCTTCCGGGGGGGAAGATCTGTAATGGGGGAAGATCTATTCTACGACACCGGCCTATTTTTTTGCTAATTTTATTAATTATTAAAAAGAATAATGCCATAGAATATTGTCGAAAAATTTAAACAAAAATAGTGCTAATGAGAAAATAATAACTTAAAACATATTAAATTTTTTTTCAAACGCAAAAGGCCACCAAAATTTTTGGAGGTTAGGATACTCCAGATTCAACAAACCTGTCTATCTATGAACATCTTCTGATGGAAAACTTGACCTGTGCGCTGACCCCCCCCCCCCTGGGTGGTTTATTTTGGGGTAGGGAATTTCAAAATGGGGGACGAGGGGGCATTTTTTTAAACAGGGGGCAAGCAAGTGAGAAAGAAAAGGAAAAAAATGAAGAAAAGGTACAAAAAAGCTAAATTCAAATAAAAGTGGGTCAAAAATGGCTTAAAATTTGTGTTGTAAAAAGTAATGAATTTGAATTATTTTAAGTAAACGTAAAAGTAATTAAAAAAATTTTTTAATTTAAGTAAAGTAAGAGTAAAAGTAATTTGTGATTTTTAGTTTAAGTAAAGTAAAAATCAAAATTTTTTAAGTAAAGTAAAAGTAAGACCTATTTTTTAAGTAAAAAGTAAGATTAAAAGTATAATAAAAATAATTTTGAAACGGAGAAAAACACTGGTTTTTAAAGCTCCAGAGCTCTTTTCTAAAGTTTTTACTAATTTTATAAAATAATAATTATCTGTTTAATAAGTTTTTTGGTCAAAATAAATGGTTTTAGCGTGTTAGCGAATTAAAAAACTTTCTTCAGCCACTCATTTTACAACAAGCGCATATGGAATCTACTCATTGAAATTATTTAAATTTTACTTAAATTAATTTAAGTATTTGCAGAAAAAAATCGGAGTAAGAGTAAAAGTAACTGAAATTTTAAAAGTCGAGTGAGTAAAAAAAAATGATTGAAATTTCAAAAGTCTAGTAAAAGCAATCCAAATTCTGTTACTTTTATAAGTTTAAGTAAAAGTAACTTTTTACAACAGTACTGACTCTAAATGCATTAAAATGGCTAAAAACTGCAAAAATTTCGCGATGATGGCGTTATAATAGGTCAAAAATTGCGTCATAATTCTTAGGTACTTTTTTATTTTTGGGTGGGGGGGGGGGCACACGCACAGACACTTATATTTCGGGGGAGGGGTATTTCCAGACCATGTACAGGTCTGAAACACATGATGATTGGTGATTTATGCTGGAACAGAGTCACATTTTTAGTGATGTTCCTACCCAAAAATATCTGGCTCTGGAGCTTCGGCCACTTAAAAGATTCTCTTAGATCCCTGTCTTTTGATTAAGTAATTAAAGCTTATTTAGCTTTAGCTTGGTAAGTAGGGGTGTCTTATTTGGAAAGGCAGGTTTTTACCTGCTTCGAAAAATTTTGCTGGTTCATACCTGCCTTCATTTAAATCTACTTTCCTCCTAGGCTGATTATGATGTATTCTACCTGCGCCTCCTCACTTGCATATACTTTGATATAGTAATCAGTGCCACCAGTTTTGGATGCTTCCTACGTCGAAGATATTTTTGTGGCTTCAAGAGGCGTCCATATCGGGTTAAAATATGTTTGGCCTCGTTTTTATAACTATATTTAACGTGTTATTACTTATGGTTATTTAAAAAATTAATGCAAACAAACTGGGTGGAATTCCGTAGAACATTCCTAATTACTAGTAATAACAAAACAATGTAGTCCGTACAAAAAAATAACCTTAAAACTAAACACTTCAAAATAGTATTTGTGGAATTTTAAGTCTTAAATCTCAGAATTTTAGGGACTCTGAAATGTCACATAGTATTCGTGATCACGTCATATATTTTTTGCTCTAAACAGTTGTGGGATCTGAAAATTGGAGATCTGTACGTTCATTGAAGACCAATTTTTCCTAAGCGCTGATTGGCCGAAAGTGATTCTATAACGTCATAACTCTGCAAAAATCTTTAACACTTAATAACATCGTTTAAATGGGAGAGTTTTGCCCATCGTGAAGTTTGTTTTACCATCTAATTTTTTTAATATAATTGCTGTGTTTACAGTGGTACAAACTAAATTTAGGTGTTTTATTGTAATTTCTACTTAGTAAACGTGAACAGAAATAAATAGCAATTGCAACCTAAAGCCCGGTTCACACTGCTGCGATAGGCGACAGGAGAAAGGCGATAGGTGAAAGGCGACAGGTGATAGGCGATAGTGTCGTTCAGTTCACACTGAAAGAAAATTGCGATAGGCGATAGTGTATTGTTTTAATTTTAAACACTGTTTAAAAGTTGTGCTAGCTTTTAATTCTAAAAAAATCTCACATTCAGCCGCAATTTTGGATGATATTACAGCATAAAATTTAGTTATTTTAAGACGACGACAAAAAAAATGAAAATCGGCCATAGTGGGTTGTCTTATCAACCAAACAGAGTTCAAAAAGGAGAATATTATTCTTTATCAAGTATTTTAAACAGATTTCAAGCTTCCAAAATGATATCGCTTGTTTAAAGAACGGAACTCCGGCAGCCATTTAGAGCAGAAAAAGCTCCGGAATTCCGGAGCTTCCTCCGCTCTAAATGACTGAAGCTTCGGAGGATGATATTGGAGGGTAGAAACATCACTAATCTAAGCACATGACCTTTTTGTTTATGTTTCCAATTACGGTATATTTTTCAAGGCCAGGGGCCTATTTCATAAAAATTGCCTGTAATTAATTTAAATCTGTAAATTAATAAACGCATTTTTTTTGTATTTTTAATAAAAAAGTATATTAATAAAATTGCGTTCAGAATCTAAGAAATTACAAATTTATAAATTCCGTAAATTTGAAGGTTATGCATGTATTTTTTAATTAATAGAATGAAAAGAAATTAAATGCGTTTATTAATTTACAATTACAAAAACCTTTATGAAATAGGCCCCAGGGCACTGTTTTTTTTTAAATTACAAGCATTCGATTTTTTTGTAAATGTCCATCTTTGTTTTTAAATGTCAATTTTTTCTTTGTAACTTTGAAAATCCTAGTGTTATACACACATTGGGCTGAATAAAATTTTTAAAATTTTAAAATTTTTAAATTTTTATAAAAATTTATATAAACCTCATTTAAAAAAATTGCCGGTTAAACTGATGAAAGTTAAAATTCATTTTGAAGACATAATTTTTAACAAAGATTAAAAACTGTATTTTAACAAGAATACATGAAAATTAATTAATAAAGAAAAGAAGAATGAGAAATGAAGAACAAATTATACGGGCTATGTGTGGATCCAACCTAAATGCATACGTATGCATATTTTTATATGCATACGTATGCATAATTTTTTTTTAGTTTTATGCATTTTTCCGCAAAGTATATGCATACGTATGCATTTTTTTAAAACTTTTATGCATACGTATGCATTTTTTTCCAACTTTTATGCATACGTATGCATAAAAATAGCAAAAAAATGCATACGTATGCATATACTTTCCGGAAAAATGCATACGTATGCATATAAATTGCAAAATATGCATACGTATGCATATTTTGGAAATTAAAAAAAAACTTTTTATTGTTTTTTTTTTAATTTCAAAAATATGCATACGTATGCATATTTTGCCATTTAAATGCATACGTATGCATTTTTCCGGAAAGTATATGCATACGTATGCATTTTTTGCTATTTTTATGCATACGTATGCATAAAAGTTGGAAAAAATGCATACGTATGCATAAAAGTTTTAAAAAAATGCATACGTATGCATATACTTTGCGGAAAAATGCATACGTATGCATAAATAAAACTAAAAAAATTATGCATACGTATGCATATAAAAAAATGCATACGTATGCATATCATATGCATACGTATGCATATAAAAATATGCATACGTATGCATTTAGGTTGGATCCACACATAGCCCGTATAATTTGTTCTTCATTTCTCATTCTTCTTTTCTTTATTAATTAATTTTTATGTATTCTTGATTTTAATAATTATTTATCAAATTACTTAATCTGGAATCTAAATGCAATTTTTTTTAGAGCTAAACTTGGTTAATTTTTGTATATTTTGTGAAAAGGTGAAATTAAAACAAACTCTGCGTTCTTATTTGTTTTTAAAAAAAACGTCATTACCGCACAGTTTTAATTGGTCCCCTCATGTCTGCATTCTAATTTTCAGCGTCAGCCAGATATAATTCAACCATAGGCTATTTAGATCTCATCAATGTTTATAAAAAAATTTATTTAAATGTTCTTTTTTTTAGTTTTATTATAAATTGCGGGTCGCTTTTGAACTAAAATTAGCAAATACCCATCGAAATTAATATTTTCACGCAAATTTATCCATATTTAAAAAACCAACCAAACGCATCAAAAAACAAAAAATGTTGTGTGTATTTAAGTTCAATTCAAGGAAGCGTTATTTCTTTACATAAATTTGTTAATTTACGAATTTCGCAAGTAATATGCTAAAACTGCTTGTGTTTTGGCTGTCGCCTATCGCAAAATTGCGATAAGATTGGAACTTTTATCCAACCACTATCGCCTGTCGCCAGTCGCCTATCGCAAGTTACTATCGCCTATCGCAGCAGTGTGAACTGACAGGAGCCTATCGCCTATCGCCTGTCGCCTATCGCCTGTCGCCAAAATAATATTAAAACCTCTTTTTGAAAATTCATTTTTTGTACATTTTCAGGAGTTTGAACAAGCTAATACTGAAATAAAATTGAATATCAATAAATAGAAAAAACAACTAAGCTAACAGTTTTTTGAGCACTAGCTTCAGCACTAGGAGGCTTTAGTTCCTAAATTTTACAAAAAATTTTGCCTGTTGCTGAAAACTAAAAAACTAAGTTGGGTGCAAGTGCAAAGTAAACAAAATAAAGAAAAATTAAGTCTTTAATTGTCATGATCGTTAGATGCATATTTAATAATTTAAAATATAAAACAAAACATTTTTCACTGATTAGTTTTTAAAAAAAAACTTTTTTATTAGTTTTTTCTGGTGAAATTAGTTTAAATTTAGTAGGTTTTTCCAAATGTGTTAAATACTTAATTAGTTTCCAAAATTTTAATCATCAAGATATTAAGCACTAAACATTATCACAAAAGAAAAATGCTTAGTGTGAGACAAAAACGCTTAACCCGACACCAAACATTCTCCGCCTCCCCCGCCCGAAAATGAAAAAGTACGCAAAAATTATGGCGCCATTTTTGACCCATATTAACGCCATCATCGCGAAACTTTTGGAGTTTGTAACCTATTTCAATACAATTTAAGCCATTTTAGACCTATTTTTACCTTAATTTCGCTTTTTTTATCCTTTTTTCTCTTTTCCCTTCTTTTTTCTCTTGTTTTCTTTCTCCCCTGCTTGCCCCCACCCCCGTTTCAAAAAAGTTGCCCCCCATTTTGGAATTGCCTCCCCAATAAAACCCCCGCAAAGGGACAGTGCACAGGTCTCTAATTGTAAGCACATAAAGCAGATATAAGCCCATACTGCATGCCAACAAAAATGTAGTTTAGGATTTGAAAAAATACGTCTTTTTGGCGTGGGTTTTAAAATGCGTTGAAATATTTTAATATGTTTGCAGTAAACTTTTATTTAAATTATAAAACTGATTTACAATTATAGTATAAGTTCCGAATTTGTTGGAAACACATTTAAAAATGCTTGTGAGTTTAAACTCGGTGGTTGTGAGGTTACACCGTGTGTTGGTGATATTTTAAATAATGAGAAATCATCTTTTTTTGCTTGTGAAAACAAAAACTGGTATAGAATTTTTTGGGTATACACTCTAAGTTTTTGGGGTAAAACTTCTGATATTAAAAAAAAAGAAATTATTGGAAGAAATAAACAATTAAAAAAGCGCGCCGAAGGCGCGAAATTTTTGAAAACTAACTGAGCATTTTTATTTAGTTTTCTTCATGGGCGTACCTTTAAGGTTAAAGTTGAAGCTGCATTATCTCAAAGCAGGCAAGTTAAAAGCGGAGTGCCGCAAGGCTCAAAACTGGGGCCGCTATTGTATATTGCATACTGTAATAGCCTAGATTCAGTCGTGCTATCTCCTCAATCTAATATTATATTGTATGCAGATGATCTATGTTTAATTAAACCAATAATTACTAATGATGACGAAATTGCTTTAAATAACGATATAAGACTTATTAATGAATACTTCTTAAATCGTTATCTCACTGTTAGCATTAGTAAAACAAAATATCTGGTTTTATCGCTGGCAAATCAGGAAATAAACCTAAACAACAATCTTCAGCTGGGCAATCAAATCATTCAAAGAGTTAAAAATTATAAATATTTGGGTTTATTTGTTGACGAGCGCTTATCTTGGAGCAGACATGTTGAAGTAAAAAGCGCAAATTTGCGTAAATCTACTGGTGTGTTGGTCAAAACTCTGGGCAAAAATATTAATTCCCACATTTTAAACAAAATATTTTTTAGTAATATACTTCCATCAATGTCTTATGGTTTGGCTGTCTACTACCCAATTTTTTTAAAAGATCGCATCAAACTTGAAAAATCCCTTTTTTCTGCTCTGAGAATGATTCACAATGACTATCAATCTCCTTTCCTGGCTTTGCAAAGAAAAAGTGGGTGTACATCAGTTGGTTTACTTGCTGCTAGCTTCCGTTCAAGATTAATTTACTGCTACCACCATGGACTTAGAAGCTCACCTGAATTAGACTTTTTTCTTGTTAATGAACAAAATCTCAGAAGATCTGATCGGTTGCGTAATAATAATTTTGAATATTTGCTGTCCCAAAAACATTTTATGAGAACTAATTTTTCTGCACTTCGACAATCAATTCGGCTTTGGAATGATTTAAGCACCAATTTTTGTGAGCAAACCAGACAAAAATTTTATAGTAACTTACGTGGTTTTTGTAATTTACATGAATTATTTCATGAGAATGTATTTTATAATGTGTACTAGATCTTTATATTCAACAAATTTATATTTTTTTCTCCCTATTTTTTTCTGACAGTAACCAATAATTATGAATTAGGGCTGGTTGAGTGTGGGCTGTTTTAAAGTCAGTGGAGTCCGGAATCCTTTTAAATTAAAAAAAACTGACAATATAGGGTAAATATTTACAGTTGGTCTTGATCATTTTTGGTGGACTTATTGCTGTGGTTTGCATTGCTTTTTTTTTTTAAGTTGCCTAATTTATAGGCTTTTTATTTTCAATGTTTATATAGGTAATATGCAAAATTTCAGTGCTGTAACGTTTACAAGCTTTTGATATTTGCTCTTTCCTGTCTATGTATTTACATGACAAAAATAAATTTATTTATTTATTTTTTTATTCGTATTTATTATGATAAAGCATAAATTACCGGCGCCGAATCAATACAATTAAAATTTTAAAAGAATAAGAAACCAAAAAAACATTATTCAAATTTTTAACTTTTTAAAAAATTATAATTAACATTTGATCGAACTTAGATTATCTCTCTACCTGGGTGAGACGATGATAATCATTTCTAAGATTTCTGGCTAGATTTTAATATATTTTAAACGTAATTATAAAAATAAATTAGTCCAAGTTTATACGTTTAATGTAAGACATAAAGTACTCACACACGTGAAAATCTATCTTCCAGCAATATTTTGCTCTTAGATATAAGATTTAGGATAAACTGGAATTACGTTGGATACCTGATATAATAACTGTTTAGAGCCACATCCTAACGAGATGCGTAATACTTCTGTAGGATAATCAATCCCATGCTATTCTAACCAAAATAGAAAATAGTCTTACTCAATAATGATATGACGATCCTAAACCCAATATTTCTTACTAGTCATGATGTTTTAAATAGATGAAATTCTTCATAAATTAAAAAACACACCCCCCCCCTTACAACTATGATATATACTAAAAATACCAAAACAATGACGATACCATAGTAGATGAGTAGATATATGAATCAACTTTTTAGTTGCAAACTTATCATAACTCATTAATTAATCTTAGTAATCACTATTCCTAAAAAAAATCCCTCCAACAAGGCGCTCAGGCGCTCCATAAATATAAGTACTTATTAGACCATAATTCAATATAACTAATACTAAAGATCGCAGACTCCACCGCAGAGTATCAGAGAAATCGTAGAAAATAATTTCCATGTGATCCCCTTTAAAACCGTATAACTATAGCGATCAGCCCAACAAAAGAACTCGGCTTTAAAAGATACTTGAAAAACAGGAAAAAAAAATCCAAGAATGAGCTAATTTAAAAACTCGTAGAGAGCATCAGGAGTACTTTTTTTTTCATCTTTTAATGCTTGACTAATTAGTATTAAAATTATGTTTGAGAAAATGAAATATCATTGGAAGTTGCGTAGAACGGATTTACTTAAAAGCAGATGCTCTCGAATATAATTTTGTTTAATGGAGGTTAACTCTTTCCATTACGTTGACTAACCATTTCTTTCATCATTAACACCAACACACCCCCGCACCATAATTTCTACCACTTAATCTCCTTTTACAAAATTGAAATTAAAAAATTTATTACCTTATACATTATTAGAGAATTATTTTAACTCGGCGAATCTGTGATTATTACTTTAGGATAAAACCTTTAATATTTCTACAATAATACACAAAAATACAAATAAAATAAAAAAAAAAAAAAAAAAAAAAAAAAAAAAAAAAAAAAAAAAAAAAAAAAAAACACAACAAAAACCAAATACAACCCCAAATTAAAAAAATTAAAATAAAAATAAATAAATAAATAAATAAATAAATAAATTTATTTTGTCATGTAAATACATAGACAGGAAAGACACAAAAGCTTGTAAACGTTACAGCACTGAAATTTGCATCTACCTATATAAACATTGAAATAAAAGAAAACTACTAAAAAAAAACAGAAACCACAGCAATAATCCACCAAAAATGATCAAGACCAACTGTAAAACTATATTGTCAGTAGGATTCCGGACTCCACTGACAAAACAGCCCACACAACCAGCCCTAATCATAATTATTGGTTACTGCAGAAAAAATAAAATTGTTGAATATAAAGATCTAGTACACATTATAAAATACATTCTCATGAAATAATTCATGTAAATTACAAAAACCACGTAAGTTACTATAAAATTTTTGTCTGGTTTGCTCACAAAAATTGGTGCTTAAATCATTCCAAAGCCGAATTGATTGTCGAAGTGCAGAAAAATTAGTTCTCATAAAATGTTTTTGGGACAGCAAATATTCAAAATTATTATTACGCAACCGATCAGATCTTCTGAGATTTTGTTCATTAACAAGAAAAAAGTCTAATTCAGGTGAGCTTCTAAGTCCATGGTGGTAGCAGTAAATTAATCTTGAACGGAAGCTAGCAGCAAGTAAACCAACTGATGTACACCCACTTTTTCTTTGCAAAGCCAGGAAAGGAGATTGATAGTCATTGTGAATCATTCTCAGAGCAGAAAAAAGGGATTTTTCAAGTTTGATGCGATCTTTTAAAAAAATTGGGTAGTAGACAGCCAAACCATAAGACATTGATGGAAGTATATTACTAAAAAATATTTTGTTTAAAATGTGGGAATTAATATTTTTGCCCAGAGTTTTGACCAACACACCAGTAGATTTACGCAAATTTGCGCTTTTTACTTCAACATGTCTGCTCCAAGATAAGCGCTCGTCAACAAATAAACCCAAATATTTATAATTTTTAACTCTTTGAATGATTTGATTGCCCAGCTGAAGATTGTTGTTTAGGTTTATTTCCTGATTTGCCAGCGATAAAACCAGATATTTTGTTTTACTAATGCTAACAGTGAGGTCCTTTGATGCGCACTGGATTCCTTTGGTTTTGAACAATGGATTTTGACCAGGGTGAATGGGTTTTCCTTTTGTTATGTAAAAACAAAAATTTTGAGCTTCGAACAAATATTAAGCAGATATTGATAACTTTTTAACTGATATTCTAAAAGAGTGCTCTTTTGTTGTTCCGAAAAATCATGTTACGCCAAAGATCTTGTACACTCAATATCAGTCACAAAGATTTCGCGGAAAAAAGGATTGTTTTGAACCTTTTTTTATTAAGTTTTGTTTAATGGTGCGTTGTTAAAAGTACATTGTTTCGAAAGATTCCGTACAAAAAATTACGTCCACGCATTATGGATATAAAAATTTTAAACAAGGTAGTTTATATAATTTTTATAAAAATTTAAGCCCCCAGTATGAGGAATAAACCTTTAGAAAGTTTTTATGAAGCTCTATCTTTTTGGTCTAAAAAAAGAACACATTACAAAACTCTTTTAAACAATTGATACAATGTGGTTGCTTGTTTAATTTCTTTAGAACAACAAAAAAACTCATTTCATAAACAAAAGTTTAAAATATTTAATTAATAAAAATTTTAAAACTTAGTCGAAAATATAATTCAATTTTCAGTTTATTTTCTAAAGAGTTGGAGCGCGTGCAAGTGTAAATTTGTGAAAACTAAAAATTAATATTCAGTCCTTTGTTAAACGGGTGGCGGAATAAAGCACCCGTTGCAAAGGTGGAAAAAAGCACCGGTACCCAGACACAAAAACAAACCTGAAACCAGCGCATGACAAATATCATGCAGCGGCGTTTATTTATTACGTTAGAAGTTTAAAACTATTGCGTTACAACTATTGCGTTATAACTTATTTTAACTATTTTGTTATAAGTTATTATGAAACTTAACATAAGTATTTAGTTTCAGTTTCAGCATTAATAATGAGGTGCGGTATCAAAATTTTTGTCTTCGATTTTGATATTTTTATGTTAAAACTTTATCTCTGCCCCAATAGCACGCAAAAATTTTTTCAACAAGATATTCTCCAGTTTTCAGTGGTTCATCAGTTATGACCCCCAAAAAGGGCGTTTTTTGACAATTCTATGATTTGGTTTGACAATTAAAAATACAAAGTGACGGCAGTGATTTGGTTGAAGTTTGCCGCAACATTTTTTAGCAGAAAAAATCGCGGGTTTTTTGTAGCATGAAACGCAATATTGTTATACGACCATTTGAGCAACACTTCACAGTATAGAATTGTCCAAATACGCCATTTCTGAACAACTGGAGATATTTTGTTAAACATATTTTGGTGGGCTTTTGGAGACAAGGGTAAGGTTTTGAAAATATATATTTATCAAAATCAAGGAGAAAAAGTTTGACTCGGCACCGCACCTTTAAGAATTTAATATATTTTGAAAACATTCGTATTTGGTTTTTTTAGACATAAACATAAATTTAAAAGTATTCTGAAAAGTAAACTAGATAAAAAAATAAAATAAAAATTATTTTGATTCCATTTTGTGTGCCGGGTACTCTTTGCGACATAATAAATCAGTCTTAAATTTCCACAAATTTTAAATGACGGATTTTTCTATTATTAATCACAATATTATGAAATTTCAAACTTTCGTTTGGGCTAGAAAT
>JASAMX010008548.1:0-74946 GCA_030248175.1 Microlaimidae sp. YZB2_3
GAACATACTACACTGTCGAATAATTCAAATTAGTCAAAGTATTCCATGTTTTAACATATAAAATCATTCATACGTCCGATGCAACAAAAAATCAGAATATTTGACAACATTACGTGGAAAAAAACCTCATCTGAGTATTTTACGTTCACAGATTTTTGCAGTTATAAGTTTGCAAAATGAAAAATTGTAAACGCAAAATGCATATAACAAATTTTTTTCTTCATAATACTGTGGAATAATTCAAATTATTCAAAATATTTGATGTTTTAACATGTAAAATAATTTATACGTTGGATTCAACAAAAACGGTGAATATTTGACAACGTCACGGGAAACAAACATCATCAAAGAGTTATACGTTTGCCGTTTTTTTGTTTGCGACATCGCGGTTATCATGTAGAATAATCCACAGTATTACGTAGAAAAATTGTCGTGTAGATTATACCACAAACTGTGGATTATTCCAAAGGTCGTAGTAGATTTTTTTACATAATAAAAAATTTACACAGTGGAATAATCTACCTATAATTTGAATAACTGTTTAACACACAATCGGACATTCTTTACTCTTATGCATTCTTGATTTAACTTTGAGTTTGGTTATTTTAATTTTGACCTTAGCATGTAGCTTTATTCAATTTCTGCTTGTTTACCTACATAATTATATATTTAATTTTAGTGAATAATTACACTTTGATTACACCACCCACATATCCTAACATTTTAATAAATTTTAGATTAGAAGTAATTCAATATTTTGCGAGTTAATAAAATAATTACAATGCAATATAACCGCCAGCGAAAGCCTAAGTTTTTAATTATTCTTTCTCTAATGTCACTAATAAATCAGGAAAATTCAAAAAGCAATGTGAAAACAATGTGTTTTTTTAAAAACATTTATTTTATTGAAGCATAAGATAAATATGAAAAATCCGTAAATTTTAAAATGTAATAATGTTTTTTTTAAAGGATTAATACCTTATGCTACTTTAATACCTTAACATATACCTTCATTAGAGTGTACTGTATTATGGTGTTTATAATGTATGTATTTCTTTTTTTAAATAAATGATTAAATAAAATAAGACTCGACAAATCATTGCGGGTTTGTTTATAGAAAACTTTGTTTAAAAAAAGTAAATGTTAGACAACAGCTATACAAATGCATCTTTTTCCGATTTTTATACAAATTATATAGTTTTCAAATTTGATATTACATCAAAATTTATGACCATCACTTCAAAAGACCCATGATCATTTACAGTTTTTTTGTTTAGCGCAGTCTCAGGGGCCTATTTTAAAATTCTGTTATTTACAGCATTTTTTTTTTGTTTAATTAAAAATAAAAAAAACCAAAAAAGTCGTTCCTAATTCCACAGTTACTCCAAAAAAAAAAAAAACAGGTGTATTTTAAGACAGACTTTTTTATATTAATAAAAGTTGGTGTTGAACTGTGTCTGCCAAACCGACTGTATATAGAAAGGGTATAAAAGGTCGTTTAAGGCCTGGTTCACTGCAAAGTGACAAATGACAAGCGGCAGGTGGCAGTGTATGTGTAATGATGTAAACGCGTGCGAAAAGTGTTGTCATTTATCACTTTTCACTTGTCATTCCGGTCACTGTCACTTGAATTCACCCTAAAAGTCTCACCTGGCGACGGTTGTCCAGTAGAGAAGAAGCCCGTACGTATTAGGTTCCTTACGTCGGTTTTCCTTTCTTTTTGAAAAAATCCTATGAAAAAATTTATATGGTGAATTAAGACTTAAGCCTGGTTGATACTACTTCCATAATGTGTTGAAGGAAAGGTTGTGTTCATTCCCGGTTACCACGGTAAAACCTTTGTACCACAGGGGTTAAGCCTTGGTTTTACGGTGGTGGTATCTTTGTCTAACCATTGTCGTATATAAACTTAACTGCAGTAAACTCTACGTATTACCTAGGTCATACCAAGGTGATACCTAACACGTGGTGCGTGATTAGTGTTTAGTCAGCGTGCAAACTGAAAGCGTTAAACTGATACGGTAGCGATATAAAAATTTTATTCAGGGATACAGTGTATTTCGTATCACCTAGGTACGACCATGGTGATACATAGAATTTTTTCGCGGTGAATTTTAGGCATTACAATGGTTAGACAAGATACTACCACCGTACGACAAATGTTTCACTGGTTACAGGGGAAAGTTTTTTGGCAATGTGTTATTTTTTTAATAATGTGTAAGTACATATATCGTTGTTACTATGGCAAACTGAGCGAGCCACAATGCGTACAAAAATATGCGAATGTGACTCATTTTAAATTTCTAACAGCACACTATTAATTATGGAATGAGTTACAGTCACGTGTATTTTATAATGACTGTGGCTCATTTTGCTGTGGTAACGTGATTTTTGGAACCCAACGCGATATAACAATTATACGGCTTTTAATTTTATAATTAGTATGTCGGTTTTTAGAATTTTGCCAAAATATTAAGTTTTTTTTCTCACCAAGTGGTAACTTTTATAATCCACCAAACCAAAATAATAAACACCTAATTGAAATGAAAGCAAATTAGATTTAACATGATAGATAATTACTTTAAAATACTTAATTTTAAAGTGGATTTTTTTAAAAGTCCACCATATAAAACCAATCTTTAAAGTTAACAAAATCAAACTTATAAACAATTGTGTTAGGTCCCAAACAAACTAAACCCAAAAAATTATTTTTAGTTCGGTTTAGTTCCAACATTTACCGGAGTACGCTTTTAAATTTTTAAAACATTGGGCTAATCTTGAAGTGGTAGTTTATGTGGACTAAAACAAATTTATAGTTTTAGATAGCATTTGCAACAAAGCAAAATCCTAGCAGTTACTCTAAATGGAGCTGATTATACATAAATATTTTAATGGTTCATTTGCCATCCGTGACAAAAAACTTTTCAAATCAGTTTAATTCAACTTCACCTGGAATTTTAAAAACAGCGGACAGATTATCAAATTTCTAAACTGTTGAGTTTTTTTTGCTTCGAGACTTGGTCCATCCGATGGGAAACTGCTCTAATTGCGGGAGAGACATGGACGACTGCAGTATGGACGATGAAGATGTAGAAGACGGTTGCGGCAGAAAGTTACCCGGCGGCAGTAAAATGGCCACTTATCTGGCCATGAGTATGCAACAGGTCAAATGTTTAACAGAATAAATATCTTTGAGCACAAAAAAGATTATTTTCGAAAGTCAAAAAATTCCACTCCTTTCCTTGGAAATTTTTTACTTGCTCGAAAACGATGCAAATGTACTTAAAGTCAAAATGCTACCGCTGTCAAATGGACCAAGCGCTACTCTCTCTCTCTCTTTTTCTCTACTTATAAAACCTACTAAAATTAGTCAAGCCAATCGAATCCTGCATTGATATGCTTTCAATAATTCTTAATTCGTGTTTTTAGCCAAAAAATGCTGTTTTTTACGGCAAACGCAACATCTCAACAAATACTGCACGAATTTTAACAATCAAGATATAAAAAAGTAGGAAGCTCTTATTTTCGAATGAATCATTTTTAATTTAAATTTTTATACCCGTGAACAATTTTTTTAGTACAAAATCACTAAAAAACGTGGTGCTTTGACAGTCAAATTTTCTGAATAGCCGAACATATTTTGTGGACTATACTTTATTGAAGTTAAGCCAATATAGTTAAATCCGTATAAAAAACTGTCCAGCGTAGTGAAAGTAAAGCGTAACAATTCCGAAAACATACTCATTTTATAGGTCATAGATAAGAATTTGGGTTAACCGAATAAAGTGGTTTGAAAACAGGGGTAATGTTTTCACAAAAAATCGAAATTAAAAACAAAAAGTTTGACTCTATACTAGATTTAAGGTGTGTATTAGTTTTGTATCATTACCGGATTAGATTATTTATTTAGCAAAAGGGCTCTGGTTAGTGTTTTATGAATGAATCTCACGTAAAACGTAAATTTTAGTTGGCGGGGTTTAATTTGCATACGCATGAATGGCGTGTAGCTGATTGGACGTTTCGTATCGTCATCACTATGGCAAATTGAGCCACAGTCATTATAAAATACGCGTGACTGTGACTTATTCTGTAGTCAATAGGGTCCTGTTTTATATTTAAAATAAGTCACAGACACACATATTTTATACGAACTGTGGCTCATTTTGCCCTAGTAACAGCGATTTAGTTTTGAATTCTGAATAAGGGTTTTTTAGTGTAGGAAGAGGCTACAAATGACTGCTAGAGCCAATCATATGCAGGGAGAAAATTAAGAAACAGTCAGCGACTTGTACATTTTTACGGTTTAAAATATTTCAAAAATTTATTGCTTCAAAATCTCGACCCTTTCCCTTTAAAATTTCTTAAACATTTCTTAATATTACAAAAGGAAAACTATTTTTGGGGAATTTTTAGTTTTTTGCCACTTCGTAGGTACGGCGCTGCGGGAGCGCTTGGTTTCCAGGTTTTTAATGGTTCAATTAAAGAAAATGATTTTGTTTAAGAGTTTGGAATGGATTTTTAAAATAAATTTTTTGGATTTTAAATAATTCTACAACCAGAATATCAAAAAGCCTAGAAGTTGAAATAGTTCAACTAAAAAAAATAAAAAAAAAAAAAAAAAAAAAAAAAAAAAAGAAAAACAAAAAAAAAAAAAAAAAAACAAAAAAAAAAAACAAAAGAAAAAAACCCAACCCAAAACCACACCCCCAAACAAAAAAAAACCAAAAAAAAAAAAAAAATTCAATAAGTTCAATAAGTTTATTCCAGCAAACAACACTAAAATTTAAATCACAGTAGAATAATATAAAAAAAAGACTAACATAAATCAATACATGCGAGCCAATCACGGTTGACCAGATCATATATTACAGAAACTCAGTTTGCTAGAAAAAGGTTCAAAGGCTTAGATCTAAGCGCTTAAAGGAACCATAAGCATAATCATAGACATTTTTTAAAATTTGCCAGTGAAGGTGCTTTAACTTGTTGTTCAGATAATGCATTCCATTTTGAAACTACTCGATTTGAAAAATAAAATTTTCTACAATTAATACGAGATTTTTCAACCTTAAGTTTATAAGAATGGCCTCTTGTACGATTACAATTTATATTAAAAAACTCATTTGGATTGATATTGGACCTATTGTGAAGAATTTTGTAAGTTTCGCAGAGATCAAACAAATTACGACGATCTTTTAATTTTGACATACCTAGGTATTTTAATCTATTTTCGTAATCTAAATACTTTAAGTTACACCTTTTAAATATTCGTCTAGTAAATGAACGTTGTACTTTTTCAATCAATAGCATATCCTGTTGCAAAAACGGATTCCAAATTACAGTTGCATACTCAAGTGTAGGTCTTACGTATGTCGTAAATGCTTTAACTAAATGTTCTAAGGAATTTGACTTAAATGTTCTAAAAATTAATGCTGAAATTTTAAGTGCTTTTTTTGTGATTATTTCACAATGACGAGAAAATTTCAAATCGTCTGAGATATGAACTCCGAGATCACGAATTAACTTAGTTTTGGCTAGAACTTTGTTTTCAATGAAATAATCGTTTTTTCGATTTTTTTTACCAATGTGGAGAACTTCGCATTTATTTTCAGCCAACTGCAGTTGCCATTTTTTTGACCAATCTGTTATTCGTGATAAATCCTCCTGGAGTTGTTTAATTTTTAAGTTTTCATTGCTTGGATCAAAACTGGTGTATATCTTCGCGTCATCCGCGAACAATTTAATATTAGAAAATTTAACGCAGTCCACAATGTCATTAATATATATTAAAAACAGAAGAGGACCTAAAACAGAACCCTGAGGAACTGAGCTGTGCACCTTGTATTCTGCCGATTCAGAGGTATTAATTACAATTTTCATCGTTCGTTCAGTAAGAAATGTTTCAATCCAGTTTAGAAAATTGCCACTAACACCAAAAATTTTTAACTTATATAAAAGCTTTTGATGAGAAACCGTATCAAAAGCTTTTGCAAAATCCAAGTAAATTGCATCAATGTTTTCTTTTTTATTTAATGATAAAGTCCAGTCGTTAAGTGTTTCTAGAAGCTGTGTCACTGTTGAACTTTTATCCTTAAAACCATGTTGAAACCTTGACAAAATTTTTTGGAAAAAGGCTAAAAGTTCATCATTTACAAGTCTTTCCATAATTTTACACGCAAAAGAAGTTAACGAAACTGGACGGTAGTTCTTTTTATTGTGCTTTTCTCCTTTTTTAAAAATTGGAATCACTAGTGCAATTTTCCAGTCCACTGGTAAAGTACCCGTGTTAAAAGATTTTTGAAAAATTTTTGCAAGTGGATGTGACAATACCTTTGCTAATCGACGAAAAAAGTAAGCTGGAAAACAGTCTGGAGTTCTTGATAGTTTATTTGGTAGTTTTTTAATGGCTTTTAAAACTTTTCTCACTGAGAAAGACATATTTTCGAGTTTTCCAATTTTCTCAACATTTATAGCTGGTAGAGTTCCGTCATCCTTGGTAAACACGGAACTAAAATATTCACCAAAAAGTTCAGCCTTTTCTTTATCGGAAGTAGCAAATGTATTGTCGTCTTTACTTAAAGGCGGAATATTTTCTTTTGTTTTAATTTTATTATTAACAAACTTGTAAAATGAGTTTAAGTTTTTGGAATTTAAAATTTTTTCTTCTTGTTTTAAATGATATTTTTGAACTAATTCTTTGTATTCTTTGCAAACGATTTTATACTCTAGTTTATTTAGACCTTTTCTGTAATTTTTCCAAATTCTACGCTTTTTAGATTGAATTTTTTTAATTGAAGAAGGATAATTTATTTTTTTAGGTTGATTTGTCAGTTTTTTTAGCGGTATGTGGTTAGCGATTCCCTCAAACAAAACAGATTTAAAACATGTCCATAGATCTTCCACTGTGTTGCAAAAAGAAAAAAGAAAATCCCAATCCACAGCCGACAAGTACAGATGGAACATATCATAGTCCCCTTTGGCAAAATCAGGCACGTATTTTGATAACGTTTCTCTATTAATTTCGTTTTTTTCAAAAACACCTAAATTTATGGACGATCTTATAGAACAATGATCAGAAGTAGAAAAACCTGGGGAAGTAAAAACAGATTCAAAAATTTCCGGGTCATTTGTTAGGATTAAGTCAAGAAAATTGTTTCCTCTGGTAGGCTCGGTAACAACCTGTTTCAAACTAAGCTCATGAAAAAAATAAAACCATTCTCTTTCATTCTGATTGGTGGATTTTACAGATGAATGGATTCGCCAGTCCAAGCCGGGTAAATTGAAATCTCCAGACAAAATAATAGAACCTCGAAAGTCTTCACTAAGTTTTCTTAAGAGTTCAAAAATAAGCTTATCATCTTCTTTGGAAGTGTGTGGGCTTCTATATAAACAAATAAATCTAATTTTTGTTTGTTTTTTAATATGAAAATCAATAGCCACAATTTCAATATTTTCAAACTTTTTCGGTATTGGAAGTTGAATCACATTTATAACTTTTTTAACCAACACACAAACACCTCCCCCTATTCTATTTTTCCTATCATATCTGAAAATATTATAATTATTTGAATTATCTAGCATTTGGTTGGAAATTGACTCATTCAACCAAGTTTCTGTAACTATAATGAAGTCGTTAATCCCGTGAACAAAATCGCCTCCAGATACTAAACAATTCAATTCACATAAAGAGTTTTTAAGGCTTTGTGCATTAAAATTTAATATTTGAAAAGAAAATTTTCTAATGTAATTGGATCGCAAAACTTCCTATTTCTGGCTTCCCTTGAAATCCATATCGTGAAGATAGGGATCGCCATTTCCCTTGTATCGGATGGATAATCTTTTGTTGGCGTTTTTCTGAAGCATATTTTCTCTTTGGGAAAGAAGCTGTTTCAGTTGATCGCGTTGATTGACGTTGAGAGAAGGACGAACAAAAACTTTTCCAAAGGTTGCCGATTTTTGCAACGCGCCTCCTGACCACACCACTTTGTTTCGAATACTATTTGTTACAAATCGTATACGCAGGCAGCTCTCTTTTTTTTTTTTTATCCCAAAACGCTCAACCTCAACAACATTCTCATTTTCTCCTTGTACACATCTATCACCTTCCCATCTTTTTCATTGCGTCCCCTCCCTTTTCCTCCCTACCCTCCTCCCTCAAACCAGACACCACCACAACCGTTGAATGATCCCGGTTTGATTCCGCTATATCCATTTCACGCCGTACAGGGGGCAAAAACTCGCTAAAAATTGCCCCTCAATTTTTCTTTACCATTTCTTTCCTACTTTTTTGCTCCTTTCCTCTTCCCCATTCTTTCTCTCTATTCTTTTCTATTTAACTTTCACCCTTTTTTTTCTTTTTTCCAACTTTTATATTTTCTCTCTTTTCTTATCTTTCTCTTATATATTTTTCCATTCTCTCCTTTTTTCCCATTAAATATCCCTTCCCTTTATTATCTAAATGGCAATAAGCCGAAAACATACGATATAACTATCATACAACAGTATTTTTGTTTCTTTTTGCTTGTTACTGCTGCTTACTAACCATCATCTGCCCTATTTAGGACGACCAAAGAACGACAGTCCTCCTGACCACACCGCTTTTTTATACGGCAGTCTTTAGAGCGCTATTTCTTTCCAGCCGGAAATGCTACGACAAGCAAAAATCTCCTTCGACATCGATCTAGCGACCAACTGATCTCACTTCTTCCAATCTCTTCAAACCAGACACCACCACAACCTAAGATCCCGTATTCCGCTATATCCATTCACGCCAGATCACGCACTAACACCCATAAAAACCTCACAAATTCAGATCATTCTTACTACTCTTTCACCTTTCCAGAGCTCAATCTTCATCAAGCTCTTTTAATTCAAAACGAACTTCCTTCAACTTAATTTCTCTAATCATCTTCATAAATTTAAATCCTCTTCACCAATCCATCCTATATCTTAACTAATCAAAAAAACAAACATACCAAAAAAACAATCACTCAACATACAAACCCCAACTTTGTCCAAAGGACAAATACAGTGTAAAAACGTTCTTTGGACTTTGTCCAAAGGACAAAATACAAAGGACAACGTGTTCATACTTTTTGTCCTTTGAACTTTTCCCTTTGGATTTTGTCTTTTGGACTTTGTCCAAAGGACAAATTCTAAGTGGTGTTCATACCTCGTCCAAAAGAAAAAGTCCAAAGAACGTTTTGGCTTTTTTAAAATGGTCCTTTGGACTTTGTCCAAAGGACGTTTTGTCATAAGTATGAACCAGCCTTTCTTTATTTCGCATAGAACGAGATACGCAAGGCCGATGTTACTTAGCACTAATTTCGCCACCAAAGACTACATATAACAATAATATTTGGTATTATTCAAGTATAATTAACTCATGTGGTCACCCGAATAATGGATTGTTTAAAACCGTTATTTTTCAAGTAAATTATCGTGATAAAACTCACAAGTAACATTTATCGTGGACTTTAGACCTTAATTTCCCTAAGCAACCTAAGCAAAACCTTAAAATCAAGCTAAATTCAATGTTTTGTTTGTTTTTGCTTAGGTTGCTTAGGAAAACTAATGTCTATAGTCCAGGATTCAGGTTATTTATGAGTTTTATAATGATAATTTTTTTAAATTTATCACTTTGTCCAATATTTAAAAAAAAACTATTTTAATTTAATGGGTTGTTTTTGAAAAATAACGGTTTTAAACTAGTAGTTCGTCCATGTTTAAAGTAGTCCATCTTGTATTTTCTTTCCGTTGACCTCTAAAGCGGGTTTTTCTTGAAGAATGCCTAATATTTTTATCATAGTGTAGCTTGTCTCAGTCGGGACTCGATCCAAGAACCTTCAGCATACAAGACGTGCGTTCTTCCACTGCGCTAAACAACCTCTTATAAACATTATAAGAAGTTAAATAAGATTATCTCAAGCCGACTGTCGCACTTAGGTGCGAAACCCTCGCGTTGAATCACTCTTGACGAGCGCCTTAACCACTGCGCCACAGTGTTGTTTTTTAAAAAGTTACCTAAACACTTTACCTGTTGAAAAACAGACTAATCGACAAATGTCGGCGATAAGTGGGTACAGGGACTGGAGAGCGGAAGGACACAAAGCTTCTATTATAATGCACCCTTACACCACGGATCAGCTAATACTCAAGGTTTAGTAGCAACAACTCATTATTCGAGAACAAAGGAGAATGATCCGCTAATTTAAAGCTTTTTAATGACGGGTTTAAGGTTTTAATAACCATTTAAAAAAGTTTTTAACCTTTGCAAGTTTTGGTCATGGAGACTTAAGTGTTAAACCTCGTAGCCGCGGGAATTAGTTTTAAAATCATTGTAAAAACATATTAGCCGAAGTAAAATTTTGTTCGAAAAAAATTGAGACAAAAAATGTTTCAGGTGACCATATTTCGCTAACGGACCGATTGATTTACACAAAAGTTTTATTAATGCATAGAATTTAATGTTTGGTATACATTGATATAAATATAGTCTGAATGAACTAAAATTTTTAGCGAGATATGCCAAGAATTCCTGAAAATTTTTTAAGTTTCTATTATTTTTAAACAAAGTTTAGTTTATGCTCAACGTGACTATTTTTTGCCGTTCGGACTGTAAATATCTAAATATCGTCTTTACTACTGCACAAAAGTCACAATCAATATAAAATTAATTGATTCACAGTGTTTATAGTATTTGGTCTTTTAAAATAAAAAAGAGTCACAATTAAAAGTATTTTAATGACGATTTTTAATCATTCTGTCATGCTAACGATGATATAGGGTAGTGCATTTAATTTCGGCACTTTTCCCAATTGGGCATTTTTGATGTTGGACTATATCTTTGGTAATGCTGGACGGAATACGACGTTTAATAGCTCAAATGAGAGCTAATTATATGAAGATGACAGTCGTGAACTTTTTATTTGTTATGCTATGATATTTTCATGTGAAATTGTGTGATTTATAAAAAATAAAATTGTTACTCGTTTTTTGAACATGGGCATTTCATGATTACGCAATAAATTGGTTTAAAAATTAAACTGTCCTGGTAAAATTTAGTCTATTTTCCGAATTTTTAGTCCCCGTGGTTCTTCGTTGCGTCTGTGGTAAGCAATCGTTATAAAATAAAATAGTGTAATTTCGGCACACATATTGCTGTAGGTAAAAACGGGTTGAATTAAGTGGTTGGGTGTTAAATTGTAGTTGTAATAGTTAAAAGACAACGTTGAAATGTGTGGGGGTCATAGCGCTGCACTTAAGCTCGATTAGGGGGTCTTTTTAAAAAGAGCCGAAATTAAATACACTTTTTTCCCAAATTTTGCTCATTTTGATACCATTTGGCATTTTAGCTGTAACTTTTTGCCAATTACACGTTGAACAACAAGGAGAAGCTTAAATTAAAGAAAACTGTCTGGAGATAATAATAGGCTTTTAAATTTTTGGAAATTATGATTTTTTGAATGAGAAACAATCGATTGTTTGTAAAGTGCCGAAATTAAATGCATACATTTAAATTTGGCAATTTTCCGTTTTTTTTAAAACTGATTTAATTAAGTAAAAAAAAATTTCGTGCAGTTAAACTTTTATGGCGCAACGCAGTATTGTGAAAGCTTCAAAATGAGGTATCAAACATGAAAATCGGGCCATACAGTGAAAAGTGACAATGGAAAAACAAAAAAGTGCCGAAATTAAATGCACTACCCTAGTTGAATCAAAAATATATAATATACCGAAAAATGTGCAACTCCTATATAAAAAAGTACGGAAAAGTAGGCCATTATAATGAGCCTCTCCATTTAAATGACACCCTCCACTATAATGGCATAGTAGCCATTTTAATTCGGCGAATTAAAATGGAGAGGAAGCTATTATAATAGTGATTTATTGCTTTAACTTCACTTCATATATACTCACAAGTGTAATACTGCCCGGGCCCCAGGAGTTTTCTCCTGTTGGTTTAATACTCTCCGACACCCTAAAACTCATGCGGCCGGGACAGTATTACACTTGTGAGTATATATGAAGTGAAATTAAATCAATAAATGGCTATTATAGTGGCTTCCTCTCCATTTTAACTCGCCGAATTAAATTGACCACTATGCCATTATAATGGAGGGTGCCATTTAAATTGAGAAGCTCATTATAATGTCCTTCTTTGACTTAGTTTTTTATATAGGAGTTGCACATTTTTCAGTATATTATATATTTTTGGTTGAATTATGGCACGATAAGTCGGAAAAAGTTTTTTTTTTAGATGAAAACGATGGTCAAAACCCTCCCATTTAAGGCAGAACACCACAGTTATGACGATTTTTACTAAAAGTTAGATATCAACTTAGATTAAATTTTTGTGTGACAAAAATATAGTGCGATCGAAAGCTCAGATTATGATGTATCCAACAGTAATAGTTTCATCGTTTACCGACTGTTCTATTTCGAGATATAGTTTGATGAATTTAAAGCTCAAAAAACAGTTTTTGGCCATTTAAAAAATTTGATTCGCTCAGTTTTTCCTGCAATTTTATGGAAAGTTATAGGGGGCAACTTTTAGATGTGGTTTCGTGTAAAACGTAATTCAAAATTTTAAGAAAATTAAAAAAATCGATGTTTTTAAAAGAAAAATCAAATAAAAAAATCCTGAATTAGTTTTTTAATCAAATACAATTCAAAGTATTGATTAGACTTGTGTCTAACTAATTCCAAACTTTCATTAAAATCTGAGCGAATCAAATTTTTTAATTTTGATTTAAATTTTTTGATTTGACGCCGAGAAACTACATTTCCAAACGTTTGTTTAAAATTATCTTTTACGATAGAGAACTCAACTGGGTCAGTAGCCGAGTGGTTAGAGTGTCGGACTCGGATCCTCGAACCCGTTCATAGGTTTAAGCCTCTCGCAGGAAATATTTTAACGTCGAAAAAAATTTTTTAATCTTTTTATTTAAAAAAGTGTTCTTTATTCAAGATACGCTAAATGAAAAATGAAAAAAATAGAATATTTTTGGTAATGAATTTTATTATAATATAATGTATTTTTGACATGTATTTTATTAGTGTCATTTAATGATTGTGGACGATAGCAATTTTTTAAGAAAAATGAATGTCAAAAATTGAATAAGCAGGTCAAATTACGCTAGTAAAAATTAATTAGAAAAGATCTGCCGTCAAAATCTAACTGTGGTTTCCACCTTAAACCTAAGTTGTTTAGTCTTAAATATCATTACAGAGTTATCACGTTATAGAATCAATTTTAGCCAATTAGTACTTTTAGCCAACATATATGACGTGATCACGAATATTATATGATATTATGAAGTTCCTTAAAATTCTGACGTGAAAAGAACAAAATCGAAATTGTATGTTTTTAAGAGAAAATATGTGAAGTATAAAAAACAGATTAAAAGAAAGGTATCCTATATAAATTGAAATTGTTAATAGTAAGTAGAATTTGGCAAAATTTCGCTGAAAACCTTAGGTGAGCAAAATCTTAAGTTTTCGGTTTCGTTCAATTTTTACCAATAATAAAAAACCAGTCAGCTATGTACAGTGTACGGTGTGGTGTGTGAAGCGTTTTGTAATCAATTTTAGACCGTAACCATAAATATTCTAAATAGCACAAGAGTTAAATAGAATAATTACTCCTTCGTTTTGTAAATCTCAAATGAGAGAAACAGGTAATGGTGGATTTTAAAAAAATGCCACACAAAAAGCAAATCATAGCAAAAATATATAATATACCGAAAAATGTGCAACTCCTATATAAAAAAGTGCGGAAATGTAGGCCATTATAATGAGCCTCTCCATTTAAATGACACTCTCCACTATAATGGCATAGTAGCCATTTTAATTCGGCGAGTTAAAATGGAGAGGAAGCTATTATAGTAGCCATTTATTGACTTAATTTCACTTCATATATACTCACAAGTGTAATACTGTCCGGGCCGAACGAGTTTTCCCGTGTCGGTTTAATTCTGTCCGACACGGTAAAACTCATGCGGCCCGGACAGTATTACACTTGTGAGTATATATGAAGTGAAATTAAGTCAATAAATGGCTATTATAATAGCTTCCTCTCCATTTTAACTCGCCGAATTAAAATGGCTACTATGCCATTATAGTGGAGAGTGTCATTTAAATGGAGAGGCTCATTATAATGGCCTACATTTCCGCACTTTTTTATATAGGAGTTGCACATTTTTCGGTATATTATATATTTTTGATCATAGTAGCATATGTAATTGTTTTTTTTTGGACAGTTCTATTGAGTTATTATTGCTGAAAATTTAAACAAATTTAAAAAGATTATTGGTTGTTTAGGCTTAGCTTTTGAAAAACATTTTTAAAATCCGTCTACTTTTATAGAACACACTGCTTGTTCGTTTTCTTGATTTTTATTTAAAAATAAAATAGATGAAGAATAGATGAGTGGGAAAGTGAAAATAGATGAGTGGTAAAGTAACCACTCGTTTTTTGAGAAAATATCACGTGCAGAGAAACACATGACGCAACTAAATAATAATTGATTACATAACCGCTGAAAACTTTTTTTTAAATTTTTCTCGCTCGCCAAGTTTATTGTTTATTTCTTCCTAGCGGAGAGCGGTTACCCCTTAATTTCAGCCTGGAAGACTTTAGCTTTAGTATAGCTTTTGTTAAGTCCCGATTTATTAAATACGGGGCTAAGGCCCGGTTGCACCATAACTAATAAAGTACATAAAGGCTACTTAAGTAACTCTGACTGAATATATTTTAAAAAATCGGATTTCACCATTTTAAGTAAATTACTTAAGTAGGTCGAGTTATGTAAAAAGTTTAAATCACCTCCTGAGCATTTTATTAACTCCCAACTATGGGACTGTAGATACTAAAATTATGGCGTCGTTACTTTGACACAATGAGTCAGAAGCGTCATAAAATGCTCATAACTGTGACTTTTTTTATATCTTAAACCACAAATAATCTAAACAAAATGAGTCATGGTCACGTCGATTTTATAATGATTGTGACTCTTTGTGTCAGAGTAACAAACTACGATGGGGTTGTTGATACTATGTATACTGCAGGCTAAACACGAGGGATGCACAATTAAACTGGTGGACGGTGGCCTGTACATAGACTACAAGTACGTTGGACAGGTTCCACCCGGCTACAGTATGCGAATATGATCGCATTGCTAACTGAAGACCGACCGTACATATCTGGCCTTTATACAATATTTTGTGTATGGTCATTTTATTTGAAACTGGAATAAAAAAAAACCTACACCAAATGTAACTCGCTGTGCAATTATTTTCGGATTTAAAATATGATATGATGGATAGGAATAAAAATTCAATAAAGCTGCAAATTTGATACAATGTTATTTGTATTAAAAGTCGTTTAGAGTAAGAACATTCTTTCCGGCACCAGTTCGGTGTTATACAATATTTTGGTGTATGGTGATTTGAAACTTGTATTATACACTGTAACACAATATCCGCTTATTTTTACTATAAAGTTTATATGAATGGTTCATAAACTGGTGTTTATCTTAATTCTCTTATATTTGTGTGTATTTGCATTGTCACTGCTGTTTATGTGTACCTTTATAACTTGGTTAAAGTAAAAATTTTTATTTTGATGTTTGAATATTGCTTTTACCACCAAAAATTCAAACGCCATCAGTTTTCTTCTGAAATTAAGGCTAACGGTAATTCCAATGGACCATGCATGGACCAACATGGACCATGCCCATGAGGGGTGAAAGACTCACTTTAACAATACAAAACAATATAAAGTTGTCAGTTTTAACTTTTAAACGGCTTAGGCTTATGCTGACGTTAAGCCTAAGCCTAAGCCTGAGGTGCACTAACAACTTTATATTGTTTTGTATTGTTAAAGTGAGTCTTTCATCCCTCATGGGCATGGTCCATGTTGGTCCATGGTCCATGGGAAGAATGGGGGGCCGAAAAGACGAAGAAAGGAAAAGAAAAAAAAAGAGGGAAGGAACAAAAAGAGAAAAAACAACGCACCAAAAAAAACAAAGAAAAAAGAAAAAGAAAAACGAGACAAGAAAAAAACCAAAGAAAAACAAAACAAAAAAAAAACCAAAAAAAAAAAAACAACACAAAAAAAAAAAAAAAAAAAAAATAAACAAAACCAAAAACAAAACCACACCCCCCCCCAAAACCAACAACCACCAACCATGGGAATTACCGTTAGCCGAAATTAATTAAAAATTAAAAAAATTTCGGTGCGTAATGTTGTGAATAACACAGCATTACGGACCTTTATATTATTACCTTAACTCTGTCGGAAAGCCTAAACTGTGTTTTTGTTTTCACTGTTTTATAAATTTTTTGTCCTAAATCCACCAGTCTGTGCCAATGAATTTTTTTCGAAATCAAAACAGATATAAACATTAATGTTTGCAATTAAATATATAGTCAACTGTAATTAAATGTCACAGCGGATCTTTAGCATTTTTAAGAAATACACCATGTTTGCAGTAAACTTTATGTTTCCTTAGCCTAACCTAAACTTTAAAATCAGTGTATGATTTATTATGATATTTGCTAATTGATATTGTTTCCTTAAAAAAAATTCAAATAATTTATTACTTAAAAACGACGAAAAGTTATTTTTTCCAAAAATAGTTTACTTGAATGTATTTTTGCCAAAGTTTTTAGTGCAGAAGATATTATTGAGAATGTAATTTTCCTGAGGCCATAAATCAGTCAGTAGTGTTAAATATTTTTTTGTTTTATTGTTGTTGTAAAATAGTATGTAAAATATTTAAATAAGATAAAACTGTCATTGGTAACGTAATAATTCATAAAAACATAAAAAATTTTTAGCTTTAATTCGACTTAAGTTTAATTTTAACTTGATTTTAATTCAATTTTAACTGTAAATTGAATATTTTATTTTAAGCTTTATAACTATTATTTCGGATAATTATAAAATTTATATAATCATAGTGTTTACTAGTGATGTTCCTAACCTCCAATATTATGCTCCGAAACTACGGACATTTGAAGCGGAGGGAGCTCCAGAGCTTCGGAGCTCCCCTATAAGTGAACAATTTCAAAGGTATTTAAGCTTAAAATATGTTCTAAATCATTCTTTTTGCATATTTTGGAGTTTTTTAAAATTGTTTTTAGAAACTTTGAAAAAAAAATTTAGTTTCAAAAATTTTTGATAAATATTTTATGGTATTATTTTTTAATTATTTATAAAATTAGTCCCAAAGTAGGGCGGAGCTCCGGAGCATCGTTAATTGTTTTGGAGCTTCTAAAAGTGAAAAGCTTTGGGAAACCGGAGTTTGAATCTCCGGGGAAATCACTAGCGTTTATCGTACCTAACACATTAAAATACTTTTTTCATTGAAAAAAGCTTATTGAAAATTGGTTAACTCTAAAATTAAAAATTTTTAACAATTTTTTTACATTATTACTTAAAATTTTGAGTAATAATTTTTGTGATTATACGCTTACTATTTTACGTATAGCAAATGTGATTATTATCAAGCTGAAAATTTTGTATGTTAAAAAACAATAAAACGTACAAACAACTCTTAAATAATCCCTAAAATTTAAAAAACCGAAACCCCAAACATTTATGCGCGTTTATAGTTATAAAATTCTTCGAATAAATATTTCGGTCTCTTTTAACCTTTGGATCGGTTTTGCAATTCCCACGTTCGGTTTTAAACCGAATACGCACTTTAAATCGCGCGAAACCCGCGGTTTTAAAGTGAGAAAATTCACACCCGGCCTCCGTCCGCCGCCTCGAATCGGGTGGGTGACGTAAAAAAACTCCACCGGAAATAACCCGACGATTTCGTAAAAGCTTGCGCAGGGGAAGTTTAACAGGACAATCGAAATTTTCGAGTCATATTTTAATCTTTTTATTATAAACGAGCCGTTTGGAAGCGTCGAAGCGTATGACGAAAATAATTTACGATGTTTGGCGCCTATAAACGTTTTTATATATAATTCCCGCGTAATTTTAAAAGCTGGGATTTGTGATTTTTAGGCGACGGTCCATCCCCCGAATAATCACCGTTAAATCGATCCGAGGTACGGGAAAATCGCTTTCCCACGGTCGGTAGATATTGCGGGAAAAAAGCGGCGAAAAATATCCTTATACGACCTGTTGAAAGGGTTGCACTTTTCCCTTTAAATTACATACATGGGCACGAGGGGGGGGGGTTGGGGGGTTAACCCCCCAAATTCTGAGAAGGGGGGTTTAACCCCCCCCCCCCACTCAGAAGTGGGGGGGGAGAAAAAGTTAACCCCCCAATTTTGGAAAAATCAAGAAAAAAAATGTCTTTAAAATGACTTCTAACTGCCTCCAAACTTAAGTTTTGAGGTCAAAATGAATGTTTTAAGCAATAAAAAGCTCAAAAATGCTATAAAAAGGGCTTTTTGACCTAAAATTAGCGTTTTTTACCCATTTTTCCTTCAAATTCGAAAAACGATATGGGTAAAATGCACTCCAGAAAAAAACGATATGGGTATTTTGCGTTTCTCGGATTTTAACCCCCCTAATTTGGGGTTTAACCCCCCCACTCCGGACCAACTTGCCCATGTATGCTTTAAAACCGCTCATTTGATCGGGCGCCTGTAGGTTTTTTTTCGCCTAAAAAAAATGCGAAATTTCCATAGCAGAATGACAGAATGGGAAAATTTTGAAAAAGTAAAAAAAAGTCAGCGAAAAGCTAAATAAATCTAAAAGTTTCTAAAAAATGTGCGTAATCAATAAAAGTGACTCATTTATTTTTATAGTGAGTAAGAATGTAATTATGTTAGTTATGGGAAATGAACACTTAAGAAATACTGATTGGATCCGTCCGCTGTATTTTTTGTAACAATAAACGGACGTCAACAAAGAATGCGTGCATTCTTGCCTAAGTCTTGGACTACAGTTGACTAATTTTAACTTTTTAATTTTAACTAAAGTTTAACTAATTTTAATTTAACTGTGGACTTATTAAAAATTTTGCACCCGATACATTTCGCGATGACAGCGTTTTTCACGTAGATTGGTCTCTGATTTTGGGTTCGTCTTCATTTTGTTCATTGGAAAAATTCAGCAAAAATATGTACTGGGTCCTAAACCGGGTGAAAAAACGTTTTTTTTTCTCTGTTCTCTTTAAAAAAAGAGTTTGTTTTCCTTAGCACGTTGACTCGAGTATATTTTTTGCAAAAAATACATATTGTATACATAGGTTTTAGTTAAGAAATAAAAATTAGGTGTTTTTTTTACTTCAGTGAGAAAAATAACAGAATTGTGACCACAGAAGACAGCTTTGTTCTCCTAACGAATGAATTTTTGTGGTGGACACTAAAGGTAAACCCAACGTGGCTGCAACAGTTGTTCGTTGTATTAAAAAATGCCCACATTAGTTAACCATTCAAATCACGAGAATCTGACGTCACTTTATCAAACAAATACTTGGTATTATATCGAATCTAATTGGTTGATACAGTGAAGTCAGATTCTCGTGATTTGAATGGTTACTTAATAGGGGGCAGTTTTTAATCCAACGAACAACTGTTGCAGCCACGTTGGGTTTACCTTTAGGTTTAATGGCACTTGACCATATTAAAGGCCATATTATTAAATGCTTTTTGTTCCGATTGGGGTATACTTGTAAATCCCCCAAAAATAAATTCACAGTTTCTCTCCGGTAGCTCAATTGCGCGTTATTTTCCCACTTTTAACGGCAGAGTGAGTCGAAATATTTAGGAAACCAGTCGACTAGGACTTATTATTACCGTAATATTTGTATTGCGCGCATTAAATATTCAAAATGAGACACAGTTACACGCATTTCCCGCTGAGTTAAAAGTGTGTGACAAAGTAAATATCGTCGTTACTATGGAAAATGAGCCACAATGCGTATAGAATAAAACGTGACTGTTACTCATTTTAGATTTCTAACAACACATTAACAAAACATTACTAACTAAGTAATGAGTCACATTCACGTCTATTTTATAATAACTGTGTCTTATTTTGTCGTGGTAACGACAATATACGGGCGCCGAAGTTGATTGGGTTGTTGTGAGGATGAGCGAGTTTGCGCTATTTTCCGCCCGCTGAACGTCCATTGTCCCGTAATTAGGCGTCCTTGAACGATCATGGACATCTGTGTGAAATTCAAATTCGTTTTTATACCCAGTTCGGAGAAAATTTTCCACGGCAAGATTAGAAAATGATGAAAGTTTTAAAAACAACATTGATGTTTACGAATATTTTTCAGTTGGTCTAATACATTGATATCTTATTAAAACGTCAGATTAAAGAAAAGATAAAAGCAAACGTTTTAACTATAGCACTTTCTGTTAATTCTGTTTTGGCCAGCAATTCATATTATTTTAATAAACATGCTTACAGTGTATGTATATGGCTCGGGTTGCGGCCCGAATTTTACGGTTTTTATATTATTGTTACACTAAAAAAATTCGGCCCGCAGGACCTAAAAATCTCTGCTCAGCGTGGATTGTTTACAAATTTGTGCTAAAAAGCTTTATGACCATTATCTGATCGTTCAAATTTTGTTTTATATGTTTAAAGGACACAAATTAAAAAATTGACTTGCTTGATCTAAATACTTTTTTTTTAATTTTAGACTTTTTTTGGGTCAAAATGTACTAAAGCTTAAAAATAAAAAAAAACTAAAAAAAAGTTTCCGACAACACTAATTTTGAATTTTATACTTTGATAAACTTTGTATGAAATGAGTAAAAATTAGAACAGTAAAATAATAAATCAAATTAAAGAATTAATAAATAAATTCTGGATTACATGAAATTTATGCATCCTTTTTAATTTCTAGTTGTGCATTATTGTTATTAGCAAGAATACATAATATTATGTATTCTTGTTATAAGTTACTCTTAAGTATCTCTAGCAATCAGAAAATATAGTTAATCTGCAAAAATTTTCACACATTAATTTCACGCATATTTGTATAGCTTTCCAATAATGTACTTTCTCCGTGGCGCTCTCGCGTCACGTATGAAATAATCGTTAACCAAATGAATAAATTAAAATTTGGTGATTTATAATTAGTAAAAAAATGTACAGTCGCGGTTTACTTTCAACAATTTTAAAACGTGATAAATCCGTAGTCACACTACAGTAGTCGTAATCTTCAAAATCTGAGCGATTCATCATGTCCACTTGACTCGTCGCTTAGTGAGTAATATTTTTAAAAACTAATAGATCAATATTTGAAGAAAATATTTTTAAGACGACACGTTTTTGATTCCGCGGACGCGCCGCTAGAAATTTAAACTGGACACTACACTAACCGAAATGAATGCGTTAAAGATTGATTTGCCATTGGGTTTTTGGAAATAGTGGGCTGAAATATTACGGTATAACAGCGTAAAAATATACTATAGACGTGAAATAAGTGGGCCGGATATGTTTTGCGCTTTTAGCATTGGGTCGATTTGTCGATTAGAGTCCAAACATTTAAAAGGTATTTTAAACGCGCAGTTGAACCTAAATCTTGAAGAAGAAAAAAACGTAATTAAAAGTAAAATGAAGCTAAAACGTAATGTCTAAAACTTTAAATTGAATGCTAACTAAGCTAAATTTTATATACATTGTAAAATCAAGCTGAAACCTATTGTCTAAGACTTTAAATTCTGTAATGTCTATTACACTAAGATATTCAAATTGCCGTGTTTGAAGAAAAAAATTGAGGAATTCTTATGATTTTTTTTTCAATAAATAAAGCAAACGTAAATTATGTAGCGTTGATAAAAAATAAAAATTAGGTATAGCCAAAAGCTAATTCATGAATTTTAGATAATAATAAATTAGCATACTGTGTCGCATATTTTGCATCAGCATGGGTTGTGCGCAGCTGATTGGACGTTTAGTATGCTGATTAATGCGTAATGTTCAGTGTTTTCTTGTACAGTTTTACAAACAAAGATTAAGGGGAGTCAAAACTTTTATGATAATTTTGAGCTAAAAAGTTTATACACCAATTTAAACAAAAAAAAGTTTTTCTTGATCTATCAAACTATTATAATTTGGTTTGTCAAACTGAAAAGTGATAAATATTGTTAGAAGGACAAATAAATACATAATTTCTAAGATGATTTTTATCAAAACCTACATTAAAGTCTAGGGCTTTGTATATTTATTTATATGCAACTAAAAAGAATTTTCGAACTTTGTATTACATTTATATAAATTAATCAAGAGTCGATTTCCATAATGAAATTTCTAGAAATTTTTGCTAAGAGAATTTCGGAAAAAATCGTGTGTTATTTTTTCTCGAAGAATTCCCAAGGGGGGGGGAGTTGTACCGCGGGAGCAATGACTGAGGGTGACAATAGGTTGAATAAACCGCCGCAAACTGCCGCAAATTGCGCCGAAAGTCGCCGAAACCGAATTTCGACCGCTTTCCCACGCGTGCGATCACAATAACACACGTGTCCCGAAGAAAAACTCCTCTCAACACGGCTCGCGTCGGCGCGCCGCCCACCGTCCACTGTTTACGTGTCCATGGGGTCGCATTTGTCTTTTAATACCAAGGAGACGGAACGCTTTCCCCCGATATTTAAACGCCAGAATTAGCGTTTAAAAGCTGTTTTTTTGTGTTTTAGGTGGTATGCGAGTGAATTAGAATGGAAAATACTGCAGATTATGGATAACAAAATTAAAGGAAAACGTCGTAAAAGTTTCGTGTCTGAAAAATATTAGTTAATTTGCATATGCAGACAATCGTAATTGCCTATTGGCTAAAATGAACCCACGTCGTGCGGTGGTTTTTGTTAGATTAAAAAATAAATGATTACCAAATGACAAAAATAAAACACCAAAAATGGAACACGAAAAGGAAAAAAATAATAAAAAACTCGTTTTCTATTTTGTTTCTTCGGTGTCCGGAAAAAATACCTTCTGCAAAATATCTTCCAGAAAAAAATATCTTCTTTCAGCAGTAAATTATTCAGTATTATTAAAAATTTTTAAAGCTTTTTTTAAACTTTTTTATGTCGTTTTAGCTTGATTTTAAGGTTTCGCTTAGGCTTAGGAAATAAAAAGTTTTCTTTAGTTGAGAATTTAAAGGTCTTTCAGAAGATATTGTTTCCGAAGATATTTTGCAGAATGTATTATTTCCGGGTGCTGTTTCTTCTTGGTTTTTTGATTAGTTATGACGACGTCGTATTTTTTACTTATTTAGAAACTGCACAACTCAGATGTAGTTTCACTGATTAGATATGAATCTATATTATCAAAAACGATAAATTTATCGTATCAAATATGTATGTTATTTATCGCTTACAAATGAAAAAAAAATTTATTTAGAAAAATTTGTTTATTCTGCATAAAGCAGAATATGCAAGGCTAAAAGTACTCAACACTAACTGCGCAACCAAATACTACATATTTTAATATTAGCAAACAGTCAATATTATCACAATATAGTGCGTTTCAGTCGAGACTTGATCTTAGGACTTTTATTAAAGGAGCACTGTCACAAATCAAATTCCTATAGCGCCCGAACCGGACTGCTCCTTTAATACCAAACCTACCTAACTCGACTTTGGTATTAAGAGTGCTCCACTACAAGGCTACAACATTTTTAAATTTTAGCTGAATCGGTTCAGTATTAAAGGAGCAGTCCGGTTCGGGCGTTATAGGAATTTGATTTGTGACAGTGCTCCTTTAAGCAATACGCACATTCTGCCACCTGCGTCAGAACCTCGACGACCGAAACCTTTTCATTATTATTTTCTCTAAAAAAATTTCTCCACGCTCATCTGTGAAACCAAAATAATTTTTCAACAATAAATTAATAATGGATGCCAAGGAGTGCGGATTAAAACCATTTGCCTTCGTTTTCAAACATTATGCGGAAAGCGAAATCTTTCACAATAATAAAATGCAATTCAATAACAAAACAATAATAAAAGATAGTTTTTCCGTTCACGTAACGAATAGAATGCCACTATAGTGCAAATCCAACTTTTTAACCCGAATTTTCGAATTAAATTAAAATCATGGTTTAGATGAAACAGTTCGAAGGTCATTTGAAAGGAAGAAAAACTTTGATTAAAAAAAATAAAACCTGTACAAAAAAACTTACATTGTTTATTTGAAACATTTTGCTATTGAAAAAGCAAAACTCGTTTTTTGAGCTTGATGTCTCGGCATTCGTGTGCATTGTTATCATTTTACTATATTCTATATTTTAAAATGATGAAGTCAGATTTTTTTATTTTATATTATATTGTTTTGGTGGAAATGGGCATACAGATTTTATCATTACCTAGAGTTTATCACTGCCTAGCGAATTTGAATTATTGATGAAAAACTGTTTTTTTTCATTTCGAAACGTTTTATTTGTTTTTATCTGTCACACATTCAGCACACATACCTGCAAATTATTTTTATTTTATATTTTATGCTTATCTATACTTTGTTTATGAAATAGCAGTATAGCAGTTTTTATTGTTTGGAATAAAAATAAACGGGTCACTTAGACGTTATTTGCTTATTATGAAAACCTTGTAAAAATAATGCTCAACATAATAAAACAAAATAATTAGCAAGAAAAAAATAAAGTTTTTTCCAAACAAAGTAAACATTTTTCCAACGTACTGAAACTACATACATCGTATAAATATTTTTATTAAAAACACTTTAGGATAAATAAATTATAAAGCTTTTTAAAATGCTCCAATAATACAGCACAAAAATACATTGAAATCACACTGGGCTATGTTTGTAAGAGCAGATATATTACATAGTCAGATTATATTATTATATTAATATTGAAAAAACCTGCTCACAATATTTTTGACAATCGAAATATCGCTAATTTTAAGTTATTTAAATAAAAACTTGGAGTTTATACTACGTAAGAACCGACGACTTTAAAAATGTCAATTTCGCGATACTGTTGTAGTAAAATTTTTATTTTGGGCTCAGTATCTACATAGAGCTGCACCTGAGTTTTAAAATACAGATCAAAATATCAAAATTCTATTATTTTTAACACACTTTTTATTGGTTTTTCAATTCTTCGTGTATTTTTCATATATAGATTAGTATTTTGAGGTCTGAAATTAGGAATCGGAGCTTCGTTTCGCAGAGTTAAAAAACAGCATAATGATTCAAACAGCTTTTTCAAGTTTCTTTAAAAAACTGATTATGGTTCCCGGTTTGGTTATTTTAAGGACAAAAACAATCAAAGTGAAACTTGGTTATTATTAATAGAAATGAACAAAATGGACCCCTTTAAAAATTGACCAAACTCATGTAAGGAATAATTTGCATACGGTTTGGTTGAAAAGTGCGTTCGCAACTGTTAAAGAACCTTACTTGTTTTGTTTTTTTGAAAAATCGCGCAAAAACTGCTAAGCGTATTATTACTGAAATAAACATCATACGTAACGACCAATCAGATGCGTGCCAATCATGCTTATGCAAATTATTTCTTACGTGACTTTAGTCGATTGAGTTAGCCGCGCGTTCGTCCGGCATAACACGCCGCGGCCCGCTTATTGACCTATACAAACTACGGTAGAAGCGGTTTTGAAAAGGCGCTCCTGTTTACGTGATTAGCGGACGAGCGGGGATAATGAGGCGCGAGAAGAGAATGCCGTTACTCAAGAAAAATAAACTCCGCCACAAAGGGGGGTCTTTGCGGAGCAATTTAAACCAGACGTGCGCCTTATTGGCCGCCCTTTGTCCCCGGCCCAACTTTCCCAGCGTGGTTAAAGATAGGAGGCATTCACACAGAAAGGACGCGTAATAACGAATACATAATCGGGAAAAACCACCGCTCCACCCAGCGGCAAGAAGTGGGCGGGAAAAACGGGGTGCGGGGTCCAAAGGGGGCAGTTAGCAACGGATGAATGTAGATTGGATTTTACCGAAAGCTGAACTTATTAACAGTTAATTATTTTAACTAAGCTTGAAAATTAATTTGCAGGCATAACATTAAGTATCGAAAGTATATTTGGGGCCTATGATTTCTGCGTTGTTTTGGAGTCCCGATTTTAGAAGTACCGTTGTGCTTTTTAGAAGTGGGCGGAACCGCGGTTGGAATTGTTAAAAAGACATGGATAGGCCCATATTGGACATTCGTCAAGAGTGGCGCGATGACTGGTTATGGCTTGCTGAGGGGTGATGCACTGTCGTATTTGGTTTTTAATGTAACTCACTCCGTTTCATAGAATTCGTATATATTCTGCAGGAATTTAGTGTCGATAGAGCTTAGGAAACTTAGAGCTGGAACTTGAAGCTAAAAATACGGTATTTGGAGTCCTAAGTGGGGAACTTACAAATGTTTAAATGTAATTGTATGTACATGTACAAAAACCGTTAAAACTACCTTTTTTGCATTAACAAATTCAATCTAAATTCCCAAGTGGTAAAATTACTGAAATGTGCCATGTCTAAGATGTCGGTGATGTTTATGCCTAAAATCCTTATTAGCGTAATTACTGTATATCTGTCTGAGATAGTGTATCAACTGTATTGTATATAACAGCTTTCACTATAACATCTTCCAAGCAATATCACAAACTGTATAAAAAACTGCATTTCAATTTCAAGCACACCATTTTGTCTTTTGTAAAACGTATTGCTACATCCGACAGTTGAATCCAGAGTTCGTTAAAATTTTTTCTTGCCCTGCCAATAAGCCTTGCCAAATTCGTCATTTGTTTAAACATTGCTATTGATTTATAAGGATAAAATCATGCGATTATTGTAACTTTAATTAAACCCCCTCGATTGTTTTTCATTATTTTCAACATTTTTTTCTGCACTACACAACGCTCTAAGAATGGGACTTTTCAAAATTCTAACACTGTTATTTCTAAAAATTTTAATAAATTTATTTTATTTTTTATTTTAAAACAAATATTACTGGCGAATTCGCTTCAGTAACTACGTTTTTAAATTAAATAAAAAAAAATCGGGTGTTAAAGCGAAATCTATACTAATATTTTCTAAACACTAAAATACAAAATCAAAAATCGCAAAAGTTTTTTAAAGGTACCCATGATGAAACTTTAATGAAAAACGTTAGATTTTAGTTCCATGGTATTTTAAATTATATCAAACAGTTTAATGGCGAATTTCGGAAGACTTAAAAGTGATTTTTGTCCTTAATTGTCCGACAGCGTAATAAACGTAACTAAACTATTTTTACACAAAAAATAGATTTAAATGAAAGTATATTAAATAAATATTTAAATGCCCAAAAAGATCTGTATTTCAGTAAATCAAAAGAGTTCTTGGAGCAGTTTTTTTCATCTCTTGAAGCCAGTTCAAAACGCCTCAATAAGAGCCAGTCTGTACCAGAAAAACAGGTGTTAAAATCCCTTCTCATTTCTAAAATCGTCAGCCACACTGAAACGGCGTACCGTTTCCTAAGAGTCTATCACCCCCCGGCTGAACGCGCCGGCTCGGTGTGGAACCCGAATCGGGGAAGAAATCGTGTAATCGCCATAATCGGCGGTCGAAGTGGCGCGGAGGTGCCGCGGTATCCCGGGAGGCGCACCACCCCGCCCCCTTCCACGCCGCACCCGTTATAGTTAACCCGTCGTTTGTTCGGTTTGTTTGCGTTGCGGAAAGCGGCGGGAGTCGGCTGCCCGTTGTGTCGTGCGCGGCGGCGGTGCGTCCCGAATCTGGTTTCTGTCAGTCAGTTCGCTCTTATCGCCTCCCTCCGACGCCCCGAAGCTGCTAACCGGCCGACCGGTCGGGATACGGTAGCAGCGGTGTGGCCGCCCAGCCGCGACACCTACCTCGAAGTTTCTTTTTAAATTCCTTCGCCGCTGCCGGCCTTTTCTTCCGTAAGAAAAACTCGACTAGCTAGTTGGATTAACAGTTAGGAAATACCGCCAGGTTTCTTTAGCGTAAAAGCGGTGCAAAATTTTGGAAATTTTAATAGTTAGGAAATATCGCCGGATTTTTTTATCCTGAGAACGGTGCAAAATTTGGGAAATTTAAACGATTACGAAATAGGGCCAAGTGTCTCTATCGTAAAAGAGGTGCAAAATTTTGAAAATTCGAGCCTTAAAAAGTGCGTTAAAAATTATGTGTTGGATTAACGGTTAGGAAATACGGCCGATTTTCTTTATTATAGGAGTGGTGCAAAATTTTGAAAATTATAGTTTTTGAAGAGTTTGTTTGAACTGTGACTTGAATTAATATTTGGGAAATATAGCTAGATTTCTTTATCATAAGAATGGTGCAAAATTTCAAAAAGTTCAGACTTTGAAGAGTGTTTAAAGGTTTTTTTTTTTTTTTTTTTTTTTTTTTTTTTTTAAAATAAAATCACTTTATTGATTTTTTTTTACAAAAAAATATTCAACCAACCTCTCATAGCAACCTAGTTTGCACCAACTATAAGCAAAAATAAAGATGTGCATTACTAATCAAGCCACATATTGTGCGATAAAACATTTTGTTTTGTTTTTTCCAATCAGCGGATATAGTACACCGCGCATTAAAGACTTAAAATTCACAAATCATCACTATTATCAAGAATCTATAATACAAGATAATGTCCAACTGTACACTAAATTTATGAAAAAACTTTGCGAGAAAACTCGCACTTTGGAATTAAGTGGGACCCTTCTCGCAAAAATCCGCCATTTTTCGCTAGTTTTTCCGCGCTGCAAGTTTCAACACAGTGTCAGCTTTCTCGCAGTGGGGACTGCGACTTCTTTCGCACTCTATACTGCGATTATTTTCGCACTGTGAGTATGGCTGCACAACAAAAAAAAAACAAAACAAAACAAAACGGAGCGAAAATTTTGTGTTTAAATGAGTAAAAATGAGTGTTTAAAGGTGACAATTGTTTTTTCAAATAGAATTTAAAACCTAAATATTATGGAATGTCCATAATAAAATGTTTTTTTTTTCAGCTGTAATAAATGACAGGGTCGGTTTATTGTACAATTATTGTACGAATAAAATCAATTAAGTTGTAGACCTAACATAAAACTGGAAATTTAATTGGCTTCTCTGTAGACTTTAAATTCAACTCCAAACGTTTTTGTTATGTTTATAATTTCGATACCAAAAATTCACATATTATATACAATGTAATGTACACGACCTTTTTTGTTCAATAAAATGAGTAAATCTTGTCTAAATATAAAAAAAATCTCGCAAAACCAATTCGCTAGTCAGAAAATAAGGTTTTCACTATCGGACAAAGCCCTGCGACTTCTGGACTCGATTTCCCGCATCAGCTACTGTAATCTCCGACTCTCTCACACTCCGGACGGTGCAAAAAAAGTTATAAAACAAAACAACCGACATCTCTCCTCCGTGCGTGCCGTGTCGCTATCGCTTTAAAATCAAAGGGGATTTTCTTAAAGTGCGACTCGGATTAAGTGCGGCGCGGGTTCGACGACGCGCGCGGCGCAGATTCCCAAGTCCACCCCGCCGTTTTCCAACCCGATTTCTCATTAATTTTTTGGCGTGAGGAGTGCCGCTCGGTGGCGAGCTGTCAGAATCGCTCGCATCAACCCACGTTTCACACCTAACGTCGAACGATAACACTGAAAGCCACCAAACGTGGAACAAGCCAAGAAACCGATTTGCTAAGATCAACAGCCCGCCGTTGTTATCATCGAACGTCGAACGTTAACACTGGAACCCACCGAACTTGGAATAAGCGGGAAAACCATGCCGTCCAATCACCACGACCTGCATAGACTGGACCGAAAAGTAATTTTTTTGTTAATATTTTGTTTTAAAAGCTTTTAAAAACTATCGTTAAAACTAATGCTGAAGAGTTCAAATCTAAATGTTTTTTTAATTGTTTAGGTTTACGTTTACTGTCAACAAATAGATTCTTTAAAAAAGCAGGATATTTAAAAGTACCAATTGATTAATGTGAATAAGAAACTTCCGTCATGTTGCTTTAAATACCATTCCGGAAGTTCTGATATTATTTTAAATTAGAAAAATTAGAAAAAGGAATGATTTTAATAAAAAAATTGGTTGGGTTTTTAGCTAATTGTTAATAAAAAAGTTCCAAAAATATTTTAAAAAATCTACAGAGAAAATACTGTAAAACTGCATTATTCAAAGAATTAGTAGTGTCATATTCCTCGCTGGATGTTAAAATTTGCAAATATTGTTACCTTGCTAAGGTAAAACCCAAATATGTAATCTAAATTATAGAAAGTTCGTTTCCGTGCTATATATGAATTCTTAGAGCGTTCCTTTAAATGAGGAAATACTTGGATGTCTCATTTCTAATATAACAACATCTTTTGAAATCCGAATTTCAGTTTTTTCTTTGAAAATTTAAAATAGCTCAGATGAATATAATCAGAGTCCTGCGTGTATATCTACGATATTTCTCCAGTAGTAACGCTTATTTTTAATTTGAAGAACTTGAAGCCGTGAAGCCCAAAGTGGAAACTTGTCTCTAAAAGTTTTAAATCTATTGCTAGGGCTAAACCTAACTCCAAAGGCAATTTTTTTGACTCAAAGTTCCCAGTTCCGAGTCTAAATTTATTATTTAACAAATATTACTGTAGACTCTGCTTCAAAACCCACTTTTCCAATTAAATTGAAAAATTGGGGCTTGGAGCTGGGCTGGAATCAGCGACCATTCCCTCACTGTGGGAACGCTCTGCCACTAAGCTACCCAAGCCACAGAAATATTTGGCTAAATCACTCTTTTAAAGCCGTGGTTCCATGTCTTTAAAATTTTCTAGTCCAAGTTCCATTCTAACGGCTCCAAATATACCGGACTTTATTTTTGTCGAATGAGAAAGTTGTGTGTGTTTAATAATCCTTTTTTTCGCAGAACTTACAGTATTTACCCTTTATTTTACATATAAAATACAAAATTGATCACAACAAAAATTACCGTGGCGCATTATAATGGATTTATTAAGAATTTTTATTTTGTGGAATATTTTTGAACTGATCACGCTGGAATGAGCTAAAAATGGTACGGGGTCTTCAGAGCCCCGAGAAGGGAACTTGGAACCATCGGAAATTTTTGGGAACTTGGAGCCACGAGCAATGGGAGCTTGGAGCCTTTAAAAAAATTGCGTTTATGGTTAGATTAAGGTTTCGCTTAGGCTTAGGTAAACGTTTTAGCGATTTTTATTTTCGGCTCCAAGTTCCCAGCTTGCGGCTCCAAGTTCCCCAACTACGGCTCCAAGTTCCCTTGTTTTGGCTCCAAGTTCCAGCTCCAAGTTCTCAAGGCTTTATCGACCCTAAATCCTAAAAATACCCAGTTTATGATTTTTATCGATTTTTCTGCCTAATCATTAGCTACCTAGTTGATAAGTATTGATTTTCGGCCCTATATACAGTTACTCATATGCAGATAAAACAATGGTTACGGTTATAAGGTGGCAGCCTCCCTAATATTTTTTTGGGAAGGGGGGTGGGTGTATGTGCCCCTAATCAAATTTGAAAGAGAAAGTCATATATCGAAATTTTTCGGATGGTGTATTCCCCAAAGAACTCATTTTTAGCGTTTTTAACAGTAGGATCTAGAAATCCCGAAATTTAAGAAAAAGGGGGTGTCCGGGGTAACTCTAAAATTTAAGGGGGTGTTGACATTTCCAGGAATTTTTGTGAGGATATAACCACCAAAACCGCTTCCTTTCACCAAAGAACTCGTTTTTAGCGTTTTTAGCAGTAGGATCAAAAAATCCCGAAATTTAAGGAAAAGAGGGTGTCTGGGGTAACTCTAAAATTTGAGATGGTGTTGACAGTTCCAGGCATTTTTGAGAAGAGTATAATCCCCAAAACCGCATCCTCTGCCCACCTACGGTATGGTTGTTGTGCGGTGAAGGTTATGTTGATTAGCGTAGAAAAAGTAAAGGGTTTTTAAAGCTGTTAATAAATTTTGAAGACTTATCGCCCCACAAATAGGAATTATAATTTATAATAAGAAAAACCGTAAAAAAACTATAAGCCAATATAAAAAATTATTAATTTTGGCTTACATGAAGGTTTAGGCTTAACCCGTTGGAGACGGTCCCTGATATTGCCTCCGGTATGTTAGAGACAAATAGGAGGCAGGAAAATTTGCTTCGGAGGAAGGTAGGAGGTATAGGGTAGAGGGGGCCAAAACTGGCTCAAAGGCATGTCAGGGGCAGGTCACACTGTCGCTTATATTAAAAAATATACAGGTTTAGAGGCAGGTATACGAAGCATTTAGGCTGCAGGTTAAAAGCATAGGTATTTTGAGTGGAAATAGGTAGAAGGCAGGTGGAAAGCATTTAAAATGTCAATGAAGGCAGCAAGAAGGCAAATATAACCTGCCTTCCCAAATAAGAAACTCTGTGCTTGCAGGGTAACGAAAGATTTCGTCTTAAATCCTCTATTTTTGACTCTAAATTCCTAATTTTTGGAATTAAAATATCCACTCCATATTTCAGCAACTTCAAGTTACCAAATCGGTTTTCAAGCTTCTCAAATCAGAAAAAAGTACCGAGTTAGGCCTTCAGATTAGATTTATTAAATATTTAGTTTACGATGGTCGGTGTAACGTCTTCGTGGAAGTTCCATAATTGGCCATATAAATTGTCATTTAATTAAATTGTTGACATTAATATCGAAAGTTTGAAATTAAGTTTTACAAAGTTAGGTTTTTGACTATGTATATATATTTTGCCACAATTTTATTTTTCGACTTTAGACTCTTCCAAACTCTCTAATAAATATTTCAGGCTTTGGTAGCATTTTTTAGTTTTTCAAACCAACGAAAATTCCTAAAATTGTTTTTAAATTTAGTTACGGACAAAAATTTACAAAGCCATTTATCTAGTATTTTAGTGATCAATTTACAATCCAACTAAAAGTAAACGTAACTTGGCTGCAACAGTTGTTCGTTTGATTAAAAAATTCCTGCATTAAGTAACCATTCAAATCACGAGAATCTGACGTCACTTTATTAAACAAATACTCGTTATTAAATTGAATCTAATTGGCTGATAAAGTGATGTCAAATTCTTGTGATTTGAATGGTTACTTAATGGGGGCATTTTTTAATTAAACAAACAACTGTTGCAGCCAGGTTGGGTTTACCTTTAATTGATTTTTTAAAAACAATACTGTAAAAATGAATACTTTACTTTGTTAAATCATATATGGCTTTTTATTCACTGAACAACAGCATCAGCCACATTTGGCTTGCTTATAAATCCATTAGTTTAACTATAATTTGGCATCGGATATGAAAATTTCACAATTAAAAATCTCAAACGAAAAAGCATGTTTTTTAGGTTTTTTTCGAGAAAATTTTTACTGTACACCGTGAAATGGCGTAAACACTAGGAAATTTTTTTATTTTACGCCATAAAATAATAGTTAGATAAAAATAAGAAGAAAAGTAAGTTAGTATGTGTTAGAAGCTACCATTTCAGTTTAAAATATAATCCAAAATAGCTTTCCATGGCTTCTTTAACAATAATTTTAAGTCGATTTAGATACAAAAATTTTTCAAATTAAAAAGATTCACATATTAGTGTTAAGCAAAACCTTATTTTCTCGAAAAAAGAACTGTTGTTTCAAAAATTTTTTTAAACTTATTTTGAAGTTGGTTACTATATATTCTTAGGCCAATATATTTCGAGAGCTAAAGATTGCCGTACTGCTGATAATTAACTGCATAAAATTTCGGTGGTTACAAGATAACAGCATTAAATAAAGCAAAACATATCGTGATATAAATTTAGATTTTTATGTCACAATTATTTAAAAAATTTAATATTATTATGGTTGAATTATATCTGGCTGACGCTGAAAATTAGAATGCAGACATGAGGGGACCCATTAAAATTGTGCGGCATTGACGTTTTTATTTAAAAAAAACAAATAAAAACGCAGATTTTTTTTTAATTCCACCTTTTCACAAAATATACAAAAATTAACTAAGTTTAGTCCTTAAAAAATTTGCATCTAGGTTACAAATTAAGTAATTTGATAAATAATTATTAAAATACAGTTTTTAATCTTTGTTATTAATCCACTTTAGTGAAAAGTTCTAAATGTTTTGTTGTTAAATAGTCGATTCAATACTGCAAATATCGCAGCCAGCTAGATTTTATTTGGCTATAGGTTATTTTATTATTAGAATCTTCGCATAATTTTAGAGACTTAAATGCGGACAAGTAGCAACTATAAGTGTTTAAAATAAATTAATTTTTTAAAATAAATAATAAGTCTGGTTTAGGTGTGAATGATTTTCGCAAATTCTATTATGCGGCTTTAAGTTTTATTATTTAGAGTGTCCTTTTAAATGAGTGACTTCAAGCGTATTGATTTAGGGTCGATGGAGCCTTGGGAACTTAAAGTTGGAACCTGGAGCCAAAAATAGGGAACTTGGAGTAGTAAGTGGGGAACTTAGAGCCGTAGGTTGGGAACTTGGAGCTGAAAGTAAAAATTTTTACCTAAGCCTAAGCGAAACCTAAATCTAACCTCAAACCAATTTTTTCTTAAAGTTTCCAAGTTCCCATAGCTCGTGGCTCCAAGTTCCCAAAAATTTCTCATGGCTCCAATGCTTGTGGCTCTAAAGACCCCGTACCGGCTTATTTAGGCGTTAAATATGTTTAAAGTTATTCTATTAGCATTTTAAGACGTATTTTTATGGTTTTGAAAAAAAAATTTTGTTTGCAAAAACATTTTGACAGAATAATGTACGGAATTAGTTTTTAATTTTTTGTTTAAATTAATGTAAAATAGGGCGCGATTTCGACAAATCCTAAGCTCCGGGGGTTGCCCCAAAAATACACGTTATATGAAACGTTGTTGTGGAGCGGCGTTGTCACGCAAATTTTAATTTTATATATGAATTTTAATTTTTTAAGTCAGGTGCGGTCAAGTCGTGTAATTTGTTTATGACACGTCCGGCGTGGCCTTACCAGGCGTCACCACGCCAACACGCCGTTTTGTAAATATGGCTCGTAAAATAGTGCGTAAGTGGTACATTGCGATTATATTCCTTTTTTCACTTTTGATTTGTACGCCTAAAACCGTAGTAAGTTTTATTTTTTCTTGTAAGAATATACTAAAAAAACTTGTTTACAGTGTCTCAAAATGCAACATTTTTAAAATTTCAAACTTAAAACACACTATAATTACGATAACTTGAATTTTAATTTTTTACCGAAAATTTTTAAAAACAAGGATTTTATTTGCAGTTTTTGAACTTTACTTTTTCGTAAGTAAATTGTATTCGATTTTTTAAATATTTGTTCATCGTTTTTCCATATCAAAATGTCGGCATTTTTTGCCTTTGTGCTATCATCCTTTTAAAGAAAAACTGTCACATAAAAGATTGACGCCACGTTCTTAACGAATTACAAAAGTTTCGAAAAGTTTTCGCGGCCTTCAAAGATTAAAACAGTATATCAGCGCGCACTTACCGTAATAAAGTTAGAGATTTTAACACTACTAATGAAACAGAAATTCTAAATTCAGGGGGTTTAAACAATTTTTATAAATTTGTTAATAGTAAAATTAAAAAAAAAAACAAACTATCCCACCAATTAAAAGGGAAGATGGGACTTTTGTAACTGAAGAGTGTGTAAAAATTGATCTGTTTTGAAATTACTTTGCTTCCGTTTTTACTGATGATGATGATGACACCTTACCAAATTTTAATGCACCAAATATAGGGAAGTTGGACAACATGGTATTTACCACAAAAAAGTATTTATAGCCCTAAAAAAGCTCCCAAACAAATTGTCCAGAACACATGACTGTTTTCCAGCTTATTTTTTAAAACGCTTGGCCAAAATTATTGCTGAACCGTTGGCAATAATCTTTCAGATGTATTTTGATTTTCCGGAATTACCACTTGATTGGAAAATAGCTTTATTAAACTTACTGTTAAAAAAAGCACCAGAAGCCTAAAAGAAAATTATCGTCCAATTTCACTTACATTTTTTCTTGTAAATTAATGGAACAGCTTGTTAAAGAAGAACTTCTTGTCTTTTTCCATATCATTTTGTCAAGGTTTCAACATGGTTTTAAGACAAACTGTTCTACAATAACACAACTGTTGGAAACTTTTAATGAGTGGACGCAGGCACTAAAAGATAAACTTCTAATCGATGTCATAGACTTGGCTTTGCCAAGGCTATTGACACCGTGTCTCATCAGAAATTATTATATTAGCTAGAAAAATATGGTGTTTTCGGCAAATTTTTAAAATGGATAAAAGAATTTTTAGTTGGGCGGGATATTAAAGTTGTAATTAATGACTCAGTATCCAAATCATTTTTTGTGAAAACTTCAGTTCCTCAGGGTTCTGTTATGGGCCCATTTTTTCCTTATATATATAAACGATATTATTGATTGTGTTAAGTACTCACAAATTAGGCTTTTAACAGATGGTACAAAGTTGTTTGCAAAATCTTCATCTAAAGATTACCACATTCAAACCTTAAGACTTCAAACAGATTAGATAGAATACACAGCTGGTCAAAAGACTTGCAAGTGCAATTATCAGATCATAAATGTGAAGTTCTTCATATTTGAAATAATAGCAAAGAGTTAACTTGTAAATATAAGCTTGGTATTAGTGTACTTGCAACTACAGAATTGGTGCGTGACCTAGGTGCTTATATATCTCATGATATGAAATTCTCTAAACACTGTGAAATCACAGCAACAAAAAAACACAAAACAATGAGAGTGACATCACTATTTTTTAGAACATTCAATTCAAACTCTAGAAATAATCTTCTGAGAGCGTATACATAAGTCCTATGTTAGACCAATTTTGAAGTACGCTAGTGCAGTTTGGAACCCTTATTTACAAAAAGATATAAACATTTCGGAAAAAGTAAAACAAAATTTCACTAGAAGGTTGTTTTATAAATGCAAGTTGTTACATGTTGGTTATGAATAAATATTAGATTATCTAGGTTTAGAAAGATTAAAAGACCGAAGAGAAAAAACTGGTTTATATGAGTGCTTTAAAATTATACATAGCTTAAACAATTTGCGAGCCAATGATTTTTTAAAGTTTAACTCGCAGCCCACCCGTGGTCATCCCTTTAAATTGGCCGTAGAAGTAAAAGAAAATAGAATTAGTGCAAGGAAATTTTTTTTTGCAAATAGGGTGGTTACACCTCGGAACAATCTACTCCCATCTGAAGTAACTGTCGATTCTTTAGATGCATTCAAGAAAAGTTTTAAAACTGACTTAAAAGCGCTCTTTTTGAGCCTTTAAAGTCATTTCAGATAGCTATGTTTGTTGATATTTTGTTAGAATTGTAGTTTATGTTGGCGGCAATTAAGTCCCAGATTTGATGTTGTTGATAAAAAAAGAAAAGAAAAAAAAAAGAAACAAGAAAAGAAAAATGAAATGATGATACAGTAGAATTAAACTATGCATAGGCTATGCATAGTAAAATATTAGTACTGTTATCTAATTATTAAAATAAAATAAAAATAAATAAATCCAATAAAATCTTTGTGTCTTAAAACTCTTGTTTCATTTACCTATTATTTGCATTATTGCACTTATTTATATATATTTTTTAAGAATCAACTTAGCATAATATGTTAAAAATTAATACATTATGCGTAAGAGCATATATTTATATTGTAGTACAGAAGTCAAAAAAAGTTGTGTGTCCGTTCAGTGTATCATAATATAGAGCAATCATCATAAAATCTAAATTATCGTTACCGTGACAGAATAAGTCAGAATTGCCCTAAAATAATAGTAGCCGTGACTTTGTTTATCTTTTAACGCACAAATAGTGTAAGTTGTGAGTCAGAGTAACGTTGATAATATAATAATTGTGACTCTTTCTGTTTTTATTTACTATAGTAATGTTTTCCGAAGCTCCAGTAAGCAAACCACAGAATTCCGCTTTTTTTTAGTAATTTCATTATTAAATAAAAAAATATTTCCATGGATTATTTTGCCAAAAAAAAAACTATTCTTTATTTTAAATTTAAAAACTTCTAAATTTTTGTTTAAGCAAATTTTTTAAACTTATTAGAAACCATAAAAATAGTATTAAAAATGCGGATAAAATAATTTCAACCATATTTCCAGCTAAAATAACGCGGAAATCGCAAAATTTAGGGACAAAGTTTCGGAGCTCCCTCCATTTTTGAAAGTCGGAGCTCCGGAGAATGGTATATCGTCCTTCGGAAGATGGTATATTATGGACGTTAGGAAACTACATGTACTAATATTTACGAAAGATATATATGGATATTGAATTTGAATATTTTCGGAGTTGTTAGTCTCGCTTGATGACTTTTAAACGAATGTTTAAATATTTGTTGGAGAGTCAAGTTTTTAGATTATTCTTTATTTGTAGAACAAGTTGTTATGCGCACTTTTAGTGGTTATAGACGACTGTTTATTGAAATGTTCTTTAAATATTTATTTAAATTTAATGCTGGAAGTTTTCTATATTTTGATTCGAAAAAAGTATGGTCGATAATTTTGGAAAAACTTTTTATTTATTTGATCGACCGAAAAATTTAAATGATAATCGTTTAATCTTTTGATAATGTCCAATATAGCGTTTGCTGTGAATTTTTAGTAGTAATTGGTTTTACGGCGAAATAAACAGCGGCCAAATTTACTGTTTTGTATCAATTGTTTTTGTTAATTACTATTTTTTTAATGAAATTTATATTGTTTTGTTTAAAAGTTTTTTTATAATGAAACATATTTTATACTGTTTAGAAAATGCAGTAATCAATAAAAAAATGTTATTTTTGACTAACCATTACCCCCTTTGGACGTTTTTTTAATGCAATAAACCATTCTCTTTTTAGAGTATAGTGTAAAAGTTTTTGTTCTGAAAGGCTGCTTTGCTTTTTGTTCAAGACTTTTCATTGTCTCGCGTTTTAAAACATTATAACTGATTAGTATTGAGTACACAGAACCTGTTACTGTTAAGGCCTGGTTCACACCAGAGTGAATGGTGACAAGTGACTGTAAGGCCTGGTTCACACCAGAATGAATGCTGACAAGTGACTATAAGGCCTGGTTCACACCAGAGTGAATGGTGACAAGTGACTGTGGAAAGGTATGTAAACGCCCGCTGTATGTGTTGTCACTCGGCCTAAAAATTTGCACAATTTGTAGTGGACGGATTTTAAAATGTATATTTTGTTGTGATCGGGTTAGAACTTGGAATCGCTTGAAATCGGCAATAAAACTACCGTTTTCATGTCGGCGGATCGGCGTCTAGATTCTAGTCGTTATCGCTTCTATGCGTGTTTTATTTCGCCGAAGTGATTTTACTGTTGTGAAAATTATAGTTAACACATTTTCTCGTGCAAATTAGAGTTAACATTGCATGTACGGTGTGAACTTCAGCTACCAAGGGCGGCAATTTCCGGGAAGCTTCGGCAGTTACTAAAGTGTAAAATTTAGGCGGTACACAGAGTGTGATTAAAGTATAATGGTGGTAGAAGTTTAGTACACCAGAACTTGCAGTGTTTTCTTTGATATTCTCTCCTAAAATACTTTGCAAGTTTTTAGTACGAATTTGCGGTAGCTTAAATATAGGGAAAAGTAAATTTATGTTTTGACTCTCTCTGATTTAAAAAAAAAACACGTTTAAGTATTCAAATCAAAAAACTAACAAATTGAAGTGATAAATTGCTCTTAGCAACTCCACTCTTCCATTGTAAGTTTAAAATAAACCAGGTGTGGTATGTAAAGTACGTTTAGTGAGTTTTCAGTTGGAATTCTTCAATTAATGGGAACACGAATTCGGCTAGGTGAATGGGAATAAAATAAATTAGCTTGCAGTGCGAATTTCAGTTAACAAAGCCAGTTCTTAGTGCGAATTATTTGATAAAACCTACTACAAATACCGCTGGGTAGATGGGAATAAAATAATTTTTTTCAGTGCAAATTCGAGGTAAACGAGCCGGAGATTATACGGCGATTTTAACGATCGAATTTAGCTGGGTAAATAGGACTAAAATAAGTTTGCAGCGGGAATTGGAGTTAACCCAGATTACGGTATTTTTACGATCCGGGTGTCGGGGACCCCTTACTGCGCCGACGTCCCTTCGTTCGTGTTCGCAGCCGCGCTCGTAAAATTAATGGCTGTTTAATTGGGTTCTGACGGTGTTTTATTAGGTCTATAATACGTTTACAGCGAATCAGAACTTTGCCCTACAGTATCAATTTTTTGGTCTCGGGTGTCAGCGGCATCCGTTGTTGGAACGTTATATGGCAAACACTAAATTCCACCGACTTCGACTCCGACTCCGTCCAAAATCTACCGTAATCTACCGTAATTTTTAATATTATACAAATTTTATTCTAAGCCTAAGCCTAAGCTTAACCTACACATCAATATATAATATGCGGAAATTTGAGGCGGAGTCGGAGTCGGTGGAATTTAGTGTTTGCCCGTTATATGCAGGACGAAAACACAGATGAGGTTTAAAAATTTACATTATGGAACAATTAATATTTTTTATGAATATGTTTTTTACATTACTGAACAATGAATATGTTATTTTATGAATATATAAATATGTTATTTTATGAATATGAATATAATATTTTCAATTATCGCGCTATCGAAAACTTTTCATGAAAATAGTTTTTAACTGGTTAATTACTGCACACAAGGGTTTTTAGCTTGAAAAATTGAATCACTGGTGTTATAAGTTTTAATTAATGTTTTTATTTACAAACACCATACAGAAAATCAAAATTTTTTGTAAAATTTTATTGTATGTTTATATTTAAAACATTTTTTTAGAGGTGAACTATTCTGTTTGAAATTAACCCTAATTGCCCAAAAATGTTTCTATAAGGTCATAACTCTCTGAAGGTCTTTAACACTGAACAATTTTCTTTTAAATGGGAGGGTTTTGACTATCGTTATACATATGAAAAATATTTAAAATAGTTTATTCGTGGTTTTGAGACATTAAAGCAAAATTAAAAATTTTTTTTGGTTGTGATCTGTCCACATATTTACAGGAGCAAAATGCCTTTCTGTTCTTGTTAAAGAACTGAATGTTTCTTTCTAGTGTAGACAAGATACAAATAGCGTTAAATTTTAACCAAATAACTGCTTGATTAACAATTTCTTGGGAGAATATATATTTTTTTTTGAAAATTATAGAGTAAAAAGCCGCTTATGGAAAAACGGCGACGAGCGAGAATCAATAAAAGCTTGGTAGATCTTAAGAATTTGCTACTCGAGTCGTTGAAACGTGATCCTGCCCACACTTCCAAACTAGAGAAAGCCGACATCTTGGAAATGACTGTTCATATGCTTCGAAGCATACAGGTATATTTTAAATTAAAATAATAAGTTAAAACAAATAATCGAATAATTAAATTTGCATTCAATAAAGAACTAAAAATTTAAGATAGAAAACGAACGGTGTTTATGCAAGTCCAATAATATAATGATTTAAATTAAAATAGTTATAATGGAAGTGTTTGTCTACAAGTTTTTGTTGTCCTCTTGGATTGTATTCTTTTTTGTGTTGCCATGGTATAATTAAACTTTTATATAAATAATAAATAAAACAAATCAGCGAAATGAGCCAAAAGTTAACCCTCTTATAGTTTGATATTTAGAGAGCGAATTGATGGCTTGATGGCCTTAGATTTTAGACGACCACCACAAGGCGCGGTCGTAGTTAGCTTAGAATATAGCTGATTTCATGAATATATTTAATTAATTTTATTAAATATAATATTAAAAATCAAATTAGAATAAAAGTGAAATTTCGATTCTGATAACTTTAACTGGGATCCTGATCAGGGTTGATTAGCTCAAAGCGATGCGGTAAAACAACTAATTTTAAAAATATTTAAAACGTAAAAATATTAAAAAAGATATTGCTATAATTAGCCAGTTTAGTGTCATTATTAAAAAATTATTAAAAAAAATATTTATTAATACTCTTTTAGATAAATATTTCTGATCCTATATATACATTTTGGATTCTTAATTTTTTGCTTCCAAAATTTAATTCAATTATTATATCTTAAAATTAAACAACGCTGATCGTTGTGTAGTTTAATAGAAGAATGGTGGCAGATTAATATTAACATTAAAACACTGCTGTGTCAATAATAACGTTTTCATCTTGTACCGCGGTACCGTAATCCGAAAATCTGGTTATTTCTTTATCGTGATTACTACGGCAAAATGAGCCACAGTAATTATAAAGTATACATGACTGTAACTCGTTCTTTAGCTAATAAAGTGCTGTTTTGAAATCTAAAATGAGTCACAGTCCCATATATTTTATACGAAATATGGCTCATTTTGCCGTAGTCACAATAATACGCTGGCAGCGGGGTTGGAATTATAAAAAAGTGTGGAATTCGTGGGTGCGTTACGACTTACGTCAAAGCCGATTAAAATCAAAAAATAATCGCTTCAACTACTTTTAAAAATTCTTTAGCCAAAAAATTTTTGAATGCAGTTGTAAGTACAAGTTTCAAATATGATATACTATACATTTAAACATTTTTTTATCTATGAATTCGTTTGCTTAATATACATATTTATATATGTTAAATATCATCGTAATGTGTTTTTATGCAAATGTGTTGACCAAATATCTTTGCAGGGTAAAAGCGGGTTCATTTATTGCGATCTACCCGCTCTAGTTATGAAAATAAATTTTTATTTGACTTATTATTTTACATCTAAATGTACATAGCTGATAAAAAATTTTGAAAAAACCCCAAAAAATCCAAAAGCTCCAAAATCCAAGATAAGTCGAGCGTCTTTCCACTGAACCACAACCCGCCTTGTTATATCGTCGTTCGTATGACACAATGAGTCCATGTAAAAAACCTTGTTTCGAGATATGCCCATTTTAAGGTTTCAAACGTTCAGGAAAAATCAGATTTTTATTAATCAAACGTACAAAAAAGGATTTTAAGCAAAAACAAATTGAAATGCCTATTTTGACGTCCCAATCAGGTTAAAGCATCCAAATCACGTTTCAAATCTTTAAGTTAGTATTTTTATACAGAGTAAAAAGGAGTTCTTATAAACTCAAAAATGAGTCAAACCCTATTGAACTCATAATATTTAATAAGAACAATTAATCCAAACTTAACGACTCATTTTGTCGTACAGTATCTTAAAAAACAAGTACAATTTTTTTATTCATTTTGTGACAAATGAATAAAACCTTGACTCAAATTAGAATTATCTGTTTGTAGTATTTGCAATTTTTTCTGAAGGGCTCCTTTTGTCAAAAAAAGTTCATGATTCTAGCAAGACCAAAAATTGAAGAAAAAAATTTTCGATTTTTTTTTCATGGACTCATTGTGTCATACGAACGACGATATGTCGTAATGCAGTCTTTACATACACATTTAAAATTAATTTTTTTTTTGAAATCTTTTTTTTTTATTAATTTTTTTATTAAATTATTTTTTTAAGGTTTCTTTAATGAGTCGAGCGTTCATCCACTGAGTCACCGTCTGCCTAGCTAAATAACAATTAAAAATATGTTTTATAGACTAGTTCGGAATAAGGGTTTTTTAGTGTTAGGAGGAGGGTACATAACTACTAGCGCCAATCATATATAGAGAGAAAATTGAGAAACAGCGAGCGACTGAAGATGAATTCTATCAGGGTGAGAATGACTAGGTGGTAAAGTAACCACTCGTTCTTCTAGATAATATCACGTGGAGAGAAACACCTGACGCAACTTAATAATAATTGGTTACATCATCTCTAAAAATTTTTTTTTTATTATTTTCATTTTCAAGCGTTCATTCTTTATTTCTTCCTGACGGTGAGCGGTTACGTCCTGAATTTCAGCCTGAAGGATTTTAACTTTAGTACATTTTACGGTTTAAAATATTTCAAATATTTATTGGTTTAAAATCTCGACCCCTTCTTTTTAAAATTTCTTAAATACTTTTTAAATATTGCAAAAGCAACAGCAGTTTTTGGGGATTTTTTGTTTTTGCCGCTTCGTAGGTACGGCGCTGCTGGCGCACTTGTTTCCCAGTTTTTTAATGTTTCAATTACAGAAAATGCTTAATTTAAAAGTTTGGAATGGACTTGTTAAAATTAATTTTTAAGTTTTGTATGAAGTATAGGTTTAAACTTAAGAAACTAAGAAAGCTAAGATTTCTTCAAATTTTATTTTTTTCTTTTTGTACCCTCTCTCGTACAGTAAAAGACGCTTATTTCGAACTAGTCTATAGACACGCTCGCTGGCTATCGCCGTGTCCATGAATTATTTTAAAAATTATAAAAAAATTTCCAGTAAGGTTTCCGATACAATATCAGTCCAGCGTCTTTCGACTGAGCCACTGCCCGCCTAACGGCATGCCATTAAAAACTGTGTTTTATAGACGCGCTCTCTGGCCATCGCCGTGTCCATGGACCCTCATGTGTTGGACCGATTCCAGCAGGGTTGGGCAGAGTGCGCCGCTCAAATTGCCCACTACGCCAACACGGTTGAGGGGTTCAGCCCGGACGTGAGGGCCCGTCTACTCGCCCACATGGACGCCTGCTACCAGAACATGACGGCCACTAAGCGGGCTCTCGGAGGGGGCGGGGCTCCCCACGGGCCCCGCCCACCCGTCTGCAACGTCCCCCTGCACCCCTGCTACCCCCCGAGACTGCCGCTGCACCAGGGGCCGAGACTGCCGACCCTGCCTCCTCACGGGCACCTGGGCCCGCACCAGCACCCGTTGGATCCAGCGGCGATCGCCCAATTTCACCAGCAAGGCGCCAATCAGATGCAGCCCTGGCGCTACCCCCTGGGGCCTGTGGGACCAATCAGCCCCAGGGGATTCCAGCCCGGCGGCCAATCGCCGGCGACAGGTGGCGGCCTGGAAACCACGCCTCCCGGTGCCGAACGGACCAATCACAATGAGGCACAGGAGGAAGGCGACAGACTCTCGCCAGTTGACGTCACCGGCAGTGGGAATGACGACATGGAGAGCGGCTCTGATTCGTCAGTTTTCGCTGACCAATCACTAAGCCCCGGTGCTCAACCCTCTCCGCCTTTGTCGGCCACGGAACCGCCAACTAGTGTATGGAGGCCTTGGTAAACAAAAATTTACAGGCTTATAAAATTCAAAATATGCAAATAAAATAATAGAACATACGAAATTATTGATTTTCTCATTGTTGTAAAAATTTTAAAAATAAGGGTACATATAGTTATTCATATCAGCAAAAAACAAACTCTTAAAAAAACTAATATTTTCAAAATAATATTAATTTATTCAAATAAATTTTTTAAACTCTTTATTGTTTTGTTACAATAACGTTACTTTATTTTTCTTTACTTTACTATGTTTTCTAAATTGGAAAATTTTCACGCTTGACATCAAAACCATTAGAATTTAGCAATCTTCCGTTTTTGATAATCAAGAACTCCCAACTATGTAATTATAGGCATTTATAAAACAGTGATAAATGATTCTGAAAGTTTAATTTTACGATGACAAATGAACGAAACTGATTTTGTTATTACAAAAAAGATATGAATTTAGTTTTAAACTCACCTAAATGTTAATAAGTGGTAATTACTAATGATAAACATAATTAACTTGACTATTTAAATGTTGACCAATCAAGTTATTAATTTTTTTTCTTTTGAAAGTCGTGTTTATGATCTCTGAGCTTGAAATGATGCTTTATTCAAATCTGAATTTAATACTGTTTTTTAATAAGAAATTGAAATTATCTTGTAGTTTTATGTCATTCATTGAAATATATTTCGTTAGTCCTGCCTTATCGGAGCACTAATTTCATCTGACTTTTATTAACAACACTAAATAAAATTTGATTAAAAGTGAAAATTAAAATAAAAAAATTAAAATTTGATTAAATTTGCTAACTAAAAGTGTAAAAAATAGAATTTTTGTTGTTGATGTTTTAGTATTTCTGTGGTAAAAAACCTTGACAACTTTATTTGTTGTATTTTTGATTTTTTTTAACAAAAACTTCACTTTTATTTAAATTGTCTAAGTTCGTTTAAGTAATACAGAAAATATTTTTCTACTGTTTTTGATGTTTGCAGATATAAAAAAACAAAGTCAAATCAGAATATTTTAAAGTGATTTAAGTATATTTCCTTTGCTATGTAATTTTAGTTAGATAAAAAAAAGTCAAATCAGAATATCTTAAAGTGATTTAAGTGTATTTCCTTTGCTAATTTTAATAAAGAAAGGTTTGAATTGAAAGAGTCATCGAATTGACTTGCACTAAGCCAATCTTTGCTTACTGAATAGTTTGATAAATTTTGCTTGTTTTAATAAAATTTTAGTGAATGGGTAAAATTATTTAGATCTCATTGGTGTTTTTAAAACAAACGGTGCAATTTTATAGTGTTCCTGCTTAATTTTTGTATATTTGTTGGGTTTTGTTGTGTCTTAAATGGGTGCGGTTTTTTTGAATTTAAGGAGTCGACCGAAAAAACTTTTAGATAGTTAAAATTACAACAAAAAATAAATATAAAAGGTGTCAGTAACGCTCACCATCGATTCTTTTTAGTGTGTTACGTACAATTTTTTTTAGTTTCAAATAAGCCTTGAAATAATTCTTTATGGTTCTGCAAGAAACCTAAAACCCAGAAAAGTCAAAATCAGTGTAGATATTTTAAAATTTAGAGTTTTATGATTTCTACATTTTTGCTTCATACTAGGGCTTCGATTGAGCCTAGCCTTAGCTGTATCTGGAATGTCCAAAATAATGTCGTTTGAAGCGATATGCTTTCTAAGTTATCTTGGTTATTTTAAGGTTTAAAGTTAAAATTTTATGGGTCCCTTCCCCTCGGCGATTGTTTACAAAAAAGCGCGTTGATTGGCTGTGTGCATAAAACGGTCGTATTTGCCCGAATCGGCCACTATAAAATGGAAAAAATGTCGACTCCGTTTTTCCTTATGCCTTTACAACTATGCGATTGGTGGTTTCACTTACTATTAGATTTTTGCTGTAATTATAAAGGTATCAGTGGAGCTATTGTTTACGATGTAAAATTAAAATGCCCATATATATACGCCATTTTAATTGCAATCGGTTCTGAAGCCATTACATATGCTTCCTGTCAATTTTTTTGGTATTGTATACATTTTGTATAATTTGTAAAATCTTACTATTTTTAAAGAAATAAACAGTTTTATAATTGACATCAATTGCACAACTAAAATATCCGGCAAAAGTGTATTCATTGATTTAAATTTTTATTCAAAATCAATAAGTTTTTTCTATTCAATTTAAAGTTATTTAAATGCCACCAGTAATTTAAAAGCAGTTTTAAAACTTGCAATTTCTTGTTGTTATATACAAAAAACGATCTTGAATTTTGACTAAATATGTTTAATCAATTATTAAGGATCACAATATTGCAATTTTTTTAATTTCTGGCACTAGCACTGGTTGACTTATTTTCTGAAATAGTCAAAAATTAAGAGTGTTTATCCTTTGGGATTTTTTCGTTCAAAAACACCTGCAAATCCGCAAAAGGAACTCCGCGTCAGTGCTGCTTAGTGTTAAACTCCGCGTCCGCTGCGCGATCGGAGATTGCGGTGGCAGCGGTGGCTCGGATCACAGATCAGCGGTGGCGCGGAATCTGCTTTGCGGATATGCAGCGTAAAGAATCCCAAAGGGTTAAAAGGTAAAAAAGGAAAAGCTATTTTTCCTGGTTGATGCTTTTTTTTAAAAGTTCCCTTACGTATGTTGCAAACCGTTTTAAAAATCCATGCTTGCATCCATTGATTATATGCTAAATCGCTTATATTAATCAAAAATTGGAAAAGAAGTTGTAAATTCCAATATTATAAAAGATTTATTCTTTATGGCAAGGAGATAAAATTCTGCACAAAATAAAATTCTATTTCTTTATTGAAAATATATTAGTATTTACTGTAAAATGATAATTTTTATTTATCAAAAAAAAAACACACAAAAGACAGTGTTAGAATATTTATTAAATAACAATTCTAAGCGTTTTTTAGAATATTTATTAAATAGCAGTTGTAAGCGTTTTTTTGGTATTTTGCAACTTCGAACAGATTTCAAAATGTGGGCGTGAAAAAAGTAGGCGTGGCCTTATAAAGTGGCCAATCAGCATTAACCCAATCCATAAAAGTGGTGTCAACAACACGAGAGTACAAAACAGTTTAAACTTGTATGTTTAAGAATTTGTAAACGCTGTTTAAAACCCATTTTACCTTCCAATGTCGAATTACACCGCCAAGTTATGGGGGTTTATAAAACAAATAATATTAGAAAATAGAGCGCTTTATTTATAATAAATACAATAGTTTTTTTTTGTTTTTAGGCTTGTTAGCCAAGCGCTCGAATGGTTTTTTTAAAGCACGGTTGAAAAATTGCTTAAGAAAAAAAACATAATTTTTTGTACTTAAAAGAACTTACAATGTATTCGAATAATTATCAATATTTTAGTGCTAAAACCCAAAATTATTAAATGTACCAGTACCAGAGATTGTTTGCATTATAATGTAATTTTAGGTAAGAATCTTAGTCAAAAAAACTCACCAACATCTTTTTAAAAGTTATTTCAAAATACTGTTTAAAAACATTTTTTTCCAACAGTAGTCAGAAAGAAATATAATAAAATTAAAAGAATAAAAAAAATTTTGGGTCAGAGTCTTCTTATAAAGAAGTAAATCACGACCAACCATAATACTTTAATTGTATTACTTTATATATAAAATCATGCTATTTCAAAAAGAACTTTTTCTCTACCTTTTTCTGTATGGCGCAAAGAAGAATTTCTCAGTAGAATTTTTTCGACAAAATGCATTTGCATGCCATGTCATATCCAAACTCTGATTGGCAAAAATTAAAAAGCAAACAGAATCTACGATTTACTACTCTCATCCCAAGAAATCAAAAAACCAAAAAATAAGGATTAAAATTAGATAAATAATTTAATTGTATATTAAAAATTTAAATTTTTATATTTACCTTCAATAGCAAATTTTTTATATTTTTCTCCAATTGTCGCACGTGCAACTGCGTAGCTAAAAAATAGTTCAGTTGATCATTTAAATCTAATTTGATAACTAAAATAAAACATCAACCTTGTGGTTTCTAAAATTTCGTTTCCAGAGCTTTTTCCGTTTTTAACACGAAACTACGCTAGATCTTCTAGAGTAAAGGTTACTTTTATGTAACAGCTGAAAGAAGTATTGTATGAAACTTAAATTTAAAATTTTTTTGATTTTTTAAGCATTTTTTTGAGTCGGTTTGGCTCAGTTTTTACTGTTAGATAGATATTCGAGTTTTAGATGTATTTTGATTATAATAATTTAGTAAAAAATGAAAATATTAAATGCGCCCGAAAAGTATCTAAAACAACTAATATTTTTCAGCTACGTTTCTGGGTGTGAGAACAAAAAAAAACTTCATTAGTATAAAACTATTATAAGATTAATACATCATTATTACTGACAGTTCACTTGCTTGATTTATTTAAAAAAAACTAATCATTTATTAAAAAATTATTCATTTTTTTAACGCAGCCATATACTTCCTTGATTTGATGCTCAGCTCAATCATGCAACTTTCTAAATCCACTTATTAGATTTCCAAAAGCCTGTTTTTTGGAATTTTAAACGGAGAAAAAATTTTTTACATTTTTTTAACAAATAAATTTTTGAAAAACCAAAAAGGTAAAAAATTTACAATTATCGGGTACGGGGTCTTTAGAGCCTTAAGCAGGAAAGTTGGAGCCATTAAAAAATTTTGGGAACTTGGAGCCTTTAAGAAAAATTTGGTTTGGGGTTAGATTTAGGCATCGCTTAGGCTTAGGTAAACGTTTTAGCGATTTTTATTTTCGGCTCCAAGTTCCCATCTTTAGGCTACAAGTTCCCCATTTACGGCTCCAAGTTCACTTTTTTTGGCCCCAAGTTCCAGCTCCAAGTTCCCAAGGATCTATCGACTCTAAATCAATTATTGGTTTAGCTTACAATAATTTTCATTAAGTGTAAATAAACAATAATTGCTTCTGTTCAAAAAATTACAAACTAAATTTAGAGAACAATTAGCCTAATGATTGGGAAACACGATTTGGACTTGCCGGCTGCAGTTTTTGAAATCCATTTTTTAAGAACGAAAATCCAAAGGCGTAATAAATTAAAAAAAACACAATATATCAAGCATAAAATAGTTTTAATAATTAAATAAATTAAATAATTTTATCGTATATATCTTATCCATCAAACTGTGCGCAAACCATCTGGTAATAGTGCGCATCTGGGGAAAATAACCTGCGTATTTGTAAAAAAATTAGTATATTGATATCGTCGCCGGAGAATTTGAACTGACTGAGGATTAAATTAATGGAATAATGGAATAAACGGTCCCTGTTACTAAAAATGAACTAATCATCCATTAAGTTTTAAAATTTTAAAAAAGTTGTACTGTTAGCACTCTACAATATTGATATACTATACGTTGTTTATTTGTTAATAAAGGTAATGTTGCAAATTCTAAAAGGGTTTCAAAAACTCGGCTTGAAGGCAAAAATATTTTTTTCCATGTATATTTAGCTTTTTCACAACCGTCTCCCAAACAAAATAAATGTTTCAAATTCGTTGTCAACTTATCATTACGTTAATAGCTGCAGATTTAGTTCAGGACTGAATTTTAAATTTTGGGTATTCCGCGCTTAAAATTCGGTTTTCATTAAAAAGCACTAGGGTGCTATATAGCCAGTTTACCACTATTACTGATTTCGCGTTGAATATTTTAACTTTGACTGGTCTAATAAAAAGTAGCACCATTCTGATTGTGTATAATGCAGTTGAAGGAAACGGTGTAGATTTTATTTCAAACCGACATGTCGAAACAAAATAGTCATTTCGAAGGAATTAGTCCGAAACATGTCGGTTTGAAATAAAATCTACACCATTTTCTTCAACTGCATTTTGACTGGTCTGAGAACATTAACTATAATGCAAGTATGCGTTTGCAAAACAGGACTGCTATTAAAATAAACGGAAGTAAAGTGGGCTAGAAGTAAAAAGTCCTCCATCCGGTATATTTAGTGATTTTCGCGATTTTTGAGGTCAAAAAGCTCGTATAAAACGGCGAAAGGAAAGTACACCAGCGGAACTGAAGGTTAAATTTTTGCGCACCGTCGGCTAGTCACCCGCTTTTATCTACTCAGACGTTAGAAGCGATATACAGTCCGCGTCTGAGCAGCTATAGCAATCAGTAAGGGTTAACCACTTCCGTTTGCTGGACAGTTGAAATTACGCTAAGGGGCGCCTCGCAGTTGCGGAAACGGTACACTGTCAACTGAAATTAGCGTTTTTAAAAGGAATTTGACATATTTTATTTATTTAAAAAAATAAAGTTGCAATTTCCACCCCGGGATCTCTTTTTTGACGCAAGGACACTGTAAAAGTTGATAAATTATTGTATTTTTTACAGTACAAAAGATTCATACGGTCTTCTTTGTTTTAACAGCAACGCTCTGAAATTTTTCGGATACAATAGAAAGAAATTTCGGCCATTTAATTCTGTTTTTTTCCGCGAATGATTCCAGTATAGCGAAAAAGCACTGCGGTTATTGGGGTACGGTAACACACTGTCAACATTACAAGGTATCATAAATAACATTTAATTACGGCCTCCGGGCGTTTGAGAACAGAACTTTTAAAGACAATACTAAACGGGTGAGAGGGCCTTCTCACGGCACGGCATACTTACAAATATCCGACCACATTAAACTCTTTTTTTCTTCACTTCGCCATTCTGTTTCTAATTGGAAATAACCTTTTGTCTTGTCCGTTCGAAGTTAAGATTGCCTGCGCTAAAACAAGCGTGCAATGCATAGTTTACCCTGGTTTCAGTGCATGGGTTACATGTAATTATAAAAAAAAAATAAAAACCAGATGTAAAAATGTCCGGGGTCGCGATGGTACCCACATTTTATCAAGACTAAAAAGACGCTTGACACTAAATTACTGTAAAATTATATTTTAAATGACTCATTTGAATGACGGGTTTCGAAAAACATGGTCGCCTGTGTGCCTAGACCATCATTATTTAACATAAAAAATGTCTAAAACAAAAGCGCCATTTTTATTTATCGCAATACTAAAATGTTGCTTTTTGTTTAAATTGTTTCGAGTGCCTGATTTGTTTCCAATTTATTTTTAATAAAAAAAACGAACATTTTTTACTGATTTTTTTTTGAAAAACCCCGTTTGTTTTCTATAATTTTTTTTACGCTACATGTAATACAATATATATTTTTAGTATTTAAATTACTCAATTAAAAGAAAATCGTTAAAATAATTAGTAGTAATTTAATCCTTTCCGTGCTAAGTAGCAAAAAGCGTAAGAAAGCGTTTTGAAACTAAAATGGCGTCAAAGCTCGTTTGTGAAGAAAAACCAGCGTCTTTGTCCGAATTCGCATATCGTCGTTACTACGGCAAAACGAGCCACAGTAAATATAAAATACACATAAGTGTGACTCATTTTGTACTTAAAAGATCGCGTTTCCAATGCGAAATAAGTCACAGTAAATATCTATAAATGATTTATGAAACACGAGATATAAAGCATTACAATACAGTTACAATCTATAATAATAATAGTAATGTTTTTATATCTCGTGTTTCATATATTGTTTATAGATATTTATTTATTTAATACTATACTAAACTTATTATAAATTATAATTTATTTTAGTAACTGATGATGGCATCCGTTCGAAGCCGAAATGTCTTATGGAATTAATAAAAGGTTTTAAAGTTTACGTTTTAACTCTTACAGCGACATTAAAACTTTTGTTCCCAAAAACTTAATTAGTTCCGTCCTTAAATGGATTTCTTTTTTTTATTCTGATTTTTCTTGCTGCATTTTCCATCAATGCGCAAAATTAGCAGGACCCTTTTGCAGCGGGAATGGGACAGGTAAAACCAAGAATAGGTAAAGCCGATGGCAGGTAAAAGCGAAAGTGACGTCATTGAGTTATTTTTATATAACGTAAACACTCTTGTTACAAAATGATAATTGCGTTTTCATTGCAATGTGAGGGAAAATAACAAATTTTCCATGCGAAAAATAGGAATTAAACAAATGAAGACTATACTAAAAGTTTTACCCGTTGATTTTAGATTTTCTTCTGTTTAGTATATAACACACACATTTTTTAATCCTGTAAATATTTGTGCCAATTTTTTATAATGTTTACTACATGTGTCTATAATGTTTTGCTTATGATATCTTTAAAATGAATTTAAAATATTTTTATATTTAATTTAAACGATTTAAAAATCTTTTAAAGTTTAACAATTTAAAGTTTGGCTGTGCACAGTATTTTAGTGAATTAGTAAGGCCAGGATTTCCCTTAATATGCCTGTTCTCTCTTATTTTTCGTACTCCTCCTCCATAAGACTGAAATTTTTTATTTACACTCTGCCCATAAGGCAGACTTTTTAAGGAAGAAGACAACAGACGCATTTGGCAAAGTTGACGCCATAGTCTATTTACGACAATAAACATGTTGATGATAAAAATTAAGTTTTATAAATTATTAAGACATAGGATTAAAACAATAATTTAAGATAAAAAAACCTTTAAACAGTGTGAGTTTTTTAATTATTAATAATTTAACGTAGTTTATGAATACAAATATCATTTTTTGAGCGACGTTATTCTTGAATGCACGGTTTTCCATACTTTGGATGTAGACGGGTTTTACCTGTCACACAATCCTTTGCAGCTGACCTGGTGCAATAAAAAAACCGACAAATGGTGCCTGATTAGGCGAAGCTTTTAAAATCAATTTTTAATGTAGATTTTTTTAAAAAGCGTGATATTCTGCCAGGTTTTTTTCCGCAGGTACCAGATGTTAATAAGATAGAACGAAAGGTTATGTGATGTTAGGGTAACTGACTTAATTTCGGCCACGCCTTAATTTCGGCCACCAATTTAGGGTGTTAGAAAATTGGCTTATTTTTAAAACACAAAAGAACTAGCACAAAAGTAACTGGATTAATTTTGAATAAAGTGCGGTGAGCAATACAGATGTACCGTAACCAAGAAATACCACAAAAAACAACAGCTCAAAATTGATTTTGTTTTCTCAGTTCTAAATCAAAATGGTGATTTAAACAATTTAAATTTAAATAATTTAAATAATTTAAATTTTGACAGTAAATAAAAAAATATACTTCCAAATTGGTCGGAGGGGAGGAGGGGTTAGCCTCGCTAGGGGGTGTTAGGCCGGACCGCTCTCGAGCTTTGGGGGTGAGGGGGGCCCCTGGATTTTTTCTAGAGGGGGTCCAAAATTTTGGCTCTAGGGGGGAGGGTGGACTCCTCTGCCCCCCCCCCCCCCAAAAAAAAAACAAAACAAAACACCTATGGTCTCAACAGGTAGTCTACGGCAGAATTGGGAGATCCGTTATTAGCTTTCTGATGTTATTTCATTGGTCACAGCTGTGGGTTGGGTTGAACAGGATTAACATGAGGTTGGTATTTTCTATTTTTTTACTGGTTAGACATCAAAAAAAAAAGTTAAGGTCTTGAATTAAGAGGCTGTCTGAAAGCGTTAAATCTTATAAACAAAAGTTTTTGCATAAAATACGTCAACAGATATTAGATTAAAATAACAATTCTTTTATTTTTTTGCTTTTTTCAAAAGATAAATCGATATCGATCTGTAGTTTTCTTTTATAATAATGCAATAAACGATAATGAATTGCGGTTATTTAAAAAATGGGCAAAATTAAAAATTATTAATTTAAATAAAACTTAAGCAAACAGCTCTTATTTTTAATTTTAAAAGGACTTTTTAAGCTAGTCATTCCATATAATTATAAAATGGACGTCTTAGCGGTTTTTTAACATAAAAAATTATTTATCTATGGACCGAACTGAATGAAAATTTGCAGTTTTAAAGTATTATCGGAAATTTAAGGTCGTTTGGAAAATGAAAAGTTATTTTAAATAAAGTTTTCAAGGTGCGTTGCCAAAAAAAATTGGTTACGCTACCTAAACTAAAACTTTTTTTTTGATTTGACGCTACCGAGGCAGGAAGGTATAGTTTTATTATGTACTACATAACGAACATTTTTTTATTATTATTACTTTTAATACTCTTTTTTTAAAGACTAAATTTGATAATATTCGTATTTTGTACATAGATGAACACGGTCACCGAAGCTAGGGGTGTGTGTTTACTCCGGGTAAATGACATTTCAAAATCTAGGGGGGTCGACCCAAGGTGGAAGATTATGAAACCTAAAGGGGAGGTCAGGTGGTGTCCAATGTCCGAAACAAAATAAAGATTTAATAATAGTTTTTTTTATAAGATAATACTACATTTTATTGAATAAAAAACAATATTTTGATATAAAAAGGGTGTAAAACATGTTTGTGTTAAACATTTACGTTTTTGGAAGAAAATTAAGTATAAAAAAAGTACTTAAAATTTTCCAGAGAGGGGAGGGGGGTCAGATTTCAAAATCTAGATGGGGGTCAGCGGTTAAAGTTCGAAAATTATGGGGGAGGGGGGCAAAATTTAGAAACTAGGGGGGAGGCCCCCCGCGCCCCCCCCCCCCCCCTCCGTGTTTATCTAATGTATGATTTGTTGTTTTTTGCAAACATGAAAATTTTATTGTAACATTTATTAAAAAAATATGAATTTTTGTATCTGCTTACTTACCAAGGAGCGGTGACAAACTAATGTATCGTGTCTTTGTTCTGTGATATTTTTGTATTCATGTGATATTGCTAACTTAATGATTGTTATGCAAATTAATGAAGAGTGTGGTATGTTATGTATACAATTCTTCGTTAAAGATTAGCAAAAAACCCGCCATTTTTAAACTCTTTCCTTTCAGGGATGGTTTAAAACTGCGGATTTTTTTTCCGCTGATCCTAGATTAGTGACAAAAAGACTTAATCCTAAATTTAATCTAGATTATTCAATCGATATTACCAGTATCTTTACCGTGTGGCGAAAATCACTAATCTCAAATTAACTTTAACTCCGATTAAGCATACCACCCCGGGTTTAAATATATTAAAATCTTAAATTATAAATCTTAAGTTTTAATTATAAAACCTATGTGCTCTTTGTACAGATTTTAGATTTTTATTTATATAACGGTGGAGTTTGTTATTATTTTACATTGCATTATTCAACCAAATGTTTCTAATATTTCCTTTAATTTGTACTACAATACAATACTATTTTAATAAAACCCCGCAACTTCTAATTTTTGAATAACGAGATGACTGCAGGAAATTAGGTGAGCGGGATTGAGCTAGAACAACATTTGGGATAATAGTGACTTTACGATCAGTCATATAAATCAATCTTTAAATTTGCAAAAATTAAATACAATTTGATTAATAAATACACCAATTTCGCAAATTTAAGAAAGAAAATACAGTTAAACTGTTACTGTTTTATTTGTGTTGGGATTTTTTTAGTTTTGATAGGTAAATAACGATACTGATACATGAGCATGGACCGGCAAGCTAGGGGGGAGGTGGCTACCCCGGATAAATGGCCCTTTAACAGCTAGGAGGGGGTCCAGGGGGATATGTCCCCCCCAGCTTTTTAGGGGAGGGTCGACCCGGGGTAGACCAGTTTGAAATGCAGAGGGGGTCCGGTTTCCAAACAAAGTCAAATTAAATTATTTATTTAAGTCTTTTAGCACTAAAATAGAATTTTATGTGCTAAAATAGGCTATTTATGTATAAAAAGTGTACAAAAGTACTGTTTTTTACTACAAAACCGTGTTTGTGACAGTAAATTTTGACCTAAATTTATACCCAAATTGATACCCAAAATTTGTCTCGGAATGGGGGGCCTAGATTTTTTTTCTATGGGGAAGAGGTCCGAAATTTCGAGGCTAGGGGGGATGGACCCCACCCTACCCCCCCCCCCCCCCTATGCTCATGTATGTATATAACTCGCACAAACCATTTTTATAATTGTAATATATTTTGTTTATATCGACTGACGACTGAACTTATTTTTATACAAATTGATATACAATGTGGTCATTTTTTACTGTATTCAGACAAGAGTATGTTAAGGATTTAGCTGCCCTTTATCATGTTACTCTAAAAAAATGGCCCATCCGGTTAACTTTTTCTCAAGCAAGTTGGATTTGTTACAGGAGCACTGTCTCAAACTCATATATCATACTCAAATTCATATATCGCTCATAACAGACTACTCTTTTGATGCAAAATTATTGTTATATCGAGCTCAAATTTGTTCTTATGGCTTCTCCAAGCCAAGTCTACAACATTTATTAATATCAGCTCAATCGGTTGAGTATTAAACCAGTATTATGAATCGGGCAATATAGGAATTTGATTTGTGAAAGTGGTTTTTAATCTACGGCTTTGACTTATTTTACTGTTAAAAATGTATATATTCACACGTATATAATTATTTTTATACATGTATTCATTTGTGAATAGTGATGTTCCTACTCTCCATTATTATGCTTTTGAGCTGAGGCCATTTAAAGCGAGCTCTGGAGAATGCATCGAAGCTCCGGAAAGTGGAGCTCTATGCTAGTGTATTGTGTATTTGTATATTACTATTTACGTAGTTTGGTTATGAAATTTTTGGTGCATTGTAAACTATATTATGCTTGTTAAAACATTATACAATTTTAAGACCAAAGCTAAAATAAAATTTTAAAATCCATTGAATTTAACATTTTAACTAGTTCAACCTTTGTCTTTTAACCGGCGGCCGTTAAGATTATCTTGTAAATTTGCATATACGTAATGATCGACCACACAACTTGCAGACCTGTGCATTTTCTGGAAATGCCCCTCACGTTTTATTGGAGGATTTCCCCCCCCCCCCTGTTTTATTGCCCCCCCGCCAAAAAATGAAAAAGTACCCTAAAATTATGACGCCATTTTTGACATATGATGACGCCATCATCGCAATTTTTTTGCAGTTTTTAGCCTATTTCAATGAAATTTAAGCCATTTCACACCTATTTTTACCTTATTTTCGCTTTTTTGTCCCTTTTTTTCTTTTCCCCTTTTTTTCTCTTTTTTCCCTTTTTTTTCTTTCCCCCTGCTTGCCCTCCCGTTTTATTGCCCCTCCGTTTCAAAAAAGTTGCCCCTCCCGTTTTGGAATTCCCCCCCGTTTAAACCCCGGGGGGCAGTGCACAGGTCTGCAACTTGTCAGATCACAAAATCCTGATTATCAATCGATTCTCCGTTGTCAGCTGTATATATGTTCGTTAAAAAACCAGCAAACTTAACACCCGTGTTTTTGGCTGTGCTTCACGGTATAAGCTTTTTAACTGTAAATCCCACTTACCTTCACTGCACATATGTCAAACCAAAATGACATGGCTACCAATCGATTCTCCGTTAGAAGTTCTCTCTATGTTCTGAATTTCAAGTCAGAGATTTTATTCGGCCAAGTTATAGATGTTTTAAATAAAATTTCCATATAAGTCATTATCGACCGTAACAATTGATCAAATCACAAAATCGTGATTATTAATAGATTTCCCATTGTCAGTTGTATCTATGTTCCGAATTTCAAGTCATATAGATTTTATTTAGCTAAGTTATAATTGTTTTAAATTTTAGTTGCATACGTCATGATTGACCGCACAATTTACCAAATCACAAAATCGTAATTATCAATTGATTCTCCGTTGTCAGTTGTATATATGTTTTAAATTTCAACTTATATAGAGTTGATTCGGCCGAGTTATAATTGTTTTAAATAAAATTTGCATATACGTAATGATCGACCGCACAAATTGTCAGATCACAAAATCGTGACTATCAGTCAATTCTCTGTTGTTAGTTGTATCTATGTTTCAAATGATATAAATTTTATTCGGTTGAGTTATAATTGTTTTAATTAAAATTTGCATATGCGTAATCATGATCGACCACACAATGTGTCAGATCACAAAATCGTTAATATTAATCAATTCTCCGTTTCAGTTGTAGGGTAGTGCATTTAATTTCGGCATTTTTTCGTTTTTCCAATGTAACTTTTTACTGTATGTCCCGATTTTTATGGTTGATAGCTCATTTTAAAGCTTTTACGATACTGCGTTCCGTCATAAAAATCTCATTGTACGAAAGATGTTTTTTTACTTAATTAAATCAGTTTTTAAAAAAATAGAAAATTGCCGAAATTAAATGTATGCATTTAATTTCGGCGCTTTACAAACAATCGATTGTTTCTCAGTCAAAAAATCTTTATTTTTAAAAATTTAAAACCCTATCATTATCTCCAGACAATTTTCTTTAATTTAAGCTTTTACTTGTTGTTCAACTTGTAACTGGCAAAAAGTTACAGCTAAAATGCTAAATGGTATCAAAATTTGGGAAAAAAGTGCATTTAATTTCGGCACTTTTTAAAAGGACCCCTTTAATCGAGTTTAAGTGCAGTGCTATGACCTATACACATTTCAACGTAGTCAGTCTGCTTTTAACTATTTACAACTAAAATTTAACACCCGACCACTTAATTCAACCCGTTTTTACCTACAGCAATATGTGTGCCGAAATTACACTTTTTTTATAACGATTGCTCACCACAGACGCAACGTAAAACCACGGGGACTAAAAATTTGGAAAATAGACTAAATTTTACCTGGACAGTTTAATTTTTAAACCAATTTATTGCGTAATCTTGAAATGCCCATGTTCTGAAAACGAGTAACAATTTTATTTTTTGTAAATCACATAATTTCTCATGAAAATATCATAACATAACATAACAAATAAAAAGCTCACGACAGTCATCTACATATAATTAGCTCTCATTTGAGCTATCAAACGTCGTATTCCGTCTAGGATTACCAAAGATATAGTCCAAAATCAAAAATGCCCAATTGGGAAAAGTGCCGAAATTAAATGTACTACCCTATCTATGTTCCGAATTTTAAGTCATATAATATTTTTTCAGCCGAGTTATAATTGTTTTAAATAAAATTTGCATACGTCATTATCGACCGCACAAATTGTCAGATCACAAAATCGTGATTATCAATTGATTCTCCGTTGTCAGTTGTATACATGTTCTAAATTTCGACTTATGTATAGTTGATTCGGCCGAGTTATTCAAAATCAAAGAAAGCGTTAGGAAGTTACTCTCTCACTTACTTACTCATCTGAAGATAATATCCTGCGGCCCACGGCCGCCGGAATTATGAATATTGACAGTTTTTTTTTATTAGGAGCAGTTTCCCGTCCAATACAATCGTCACTTTAAAAATCAGTGTAATGCAGTGTTGCCCTTGAAACGGAAATGCAAACTTAAAACCTACGGTGGTATTCGTAAATTTTTTTGGAACCGGTTCACTTTAAACTAGGACCGTTTTTTACGTGGACATCATGAAACTTAAAAATAAAACGCTAAATTTTTTACTCAAAAAAAAATAAATAGCAATTTTTTTAATATTGTAATATTAAAGTGATTTTTGACAGGTGGCGTGGAGCTCCTCGTGTTGCTTGGCGGGAAACATTATCATTGTCGTTTATCATTAGATTTTTAAAATAATAAGGGTAATAAGTTTTGCACTATATAACTCGGATGAAAACGATGTTAGCGGCTGATCACTCCACAATGAGTAGTACATGACTCAGTTTTAGTTTAATGTGTGTTTATATCTTCCCTCTCTATGTACCATCATAAAAGATGTGGCAACCACAAAGAATACATACATTGTAACATAACAGCCCAAAATAAGTATAATAATACTATAAAGTAGCATGTGAAAAAAAGGTTTGTTTTTTTTAATATTAACAATTTATTCAATAGCTAATTTTTGTTGTGTTTATGTTTATTAGGAAGTACAGCGGTTGTCATTTCAGTGACTTGTTATAAAGACTTATCAAAACTAATAGAATAAAGAATATTATTTTTGTATTTTGTTATTTTTATTTGATATGTTTACAAAAAGAGCGCGACACGACGGTCCCGTGACACGACGATCCCACGACAAGAAGGTCCGGAAACCGGGTTGCCCACGACTCGCTCCCAGCCCAACCGCTCCCCCCCAAGTCCCAGCCCAACCGCCCAGCCCAACGAGCCAAGCAGCCAAGCCCGCACGCAGCCCACGCAGCCAACAGCCAGCAGCCAGCAGCCAGCCAGCCAACACGCCAGCGACCGCCAGCGAGAAAAAGAAGAAGGAAAAAAAAAAAAAAAAGAAGAAAAAGAGAGAAGAAAAAAAACAAAAAAAAAAAAGAGGAAGAAAAAAAAAAACACCACCACCAGCGCCCCGGAAACCACTAGATGACACGACCATAGGTGGGAGCAGCCTCTTGGATTTTTTTTGGGGGGTTATACCCGTTCTCCAAAATAAGGGGGACGTGTCGGCCGTAATCAGGATTTTTGGGGGTTATAACCCCCTCCCATCTAAGGATACGACGGTCCCAGAAGGAATGTTTTGGCAATGCTACAGTTGCAACGTTGAAAACGACAATGTTTTTACATCATTAGAAACCGTGCAAACCAATTAAATTAGACCAAATAAAATAGACCAAGGATTTTAAAAATTTTAACATCTTAAGTTAAACATAATTAAGAATACATTCTTTAGTACTCATTAAAGTTGAATTTTTTTCGATTTAAAATTTTGAAATTCGCTTTATCCTTTCTAAACAAGCTAAAACTGTTTGCATTTAACGATTATCTTATCTTAGTTGTGTTTTAAAGCAATAGAAGATTGCTAACATTTAACGGAATAAGTTATATGTATGCATGCCGTAAATGCTACAAATTTAATTGTTGCAATTTCACTTATTTAACCATTCTTTCATTGAAAGAATTGTCCGGAAGAAATATCTCATGCAAATATCGTAGGAAAAAATATCCTCTTTGAGCTGTAAATTATTCGACAATTTTAAAATTTTTTAAGGTTTTTTTAAAAGGTTTATTTATGTTTTTGTAGCTTGTTTTTAAAGTTTCGCTTAGGCTTCGGTAAAACAAAGTTTTTTGTTATTAATTTAAAAGGTTTTCAAAGATAATTCTTTCCGCAAATATTATGCAGAATGCGTACCAAATAAAGTGTTGTTAAAAATATATTTATATTACATGCTTGTTTTTAAACAAAATTCAGAAGCTCTACGTTAAAACTTAATGGAAATAGCAGGAAGAAAAGAAGCGTATTTTTTAAGAAAACCTAACAATGGCGTTAAGAAAATATGTTAATATTACACGTTTGTTTTTTGAAACAAATTTAGAAGCTCTATAATAAAACTTGATGGCAATAGCAGGAAGAAGAACCTTGCATTTTCTTATTAAAGCGTAACATTGTTTCAGCTGCAGGAGACGCATTATATACTGGGGACCGTCGCGTCCTACCCATCTCGTGACTGTCGGTCGGTTTCGTGCGTGTCGATTTAGGTTTCGTGCGTGTCGGTTTCGTGCGTGTTGCGTGTCTGTTTAGAGTCGATGGAGCCGAGGGAACTTGGAGCCCAAAATAAAAATCGATAAAACCTATACCTAAGCCTAAGCGAAGCCTAAAAAAAGATGAAAATTTTTTCCGGTAGCTCCAAATTCCCTACTTGTGGCTCTAAAGACCCCGTACCCGCGTGTCGTAGATCCCTTAACAAAATATCATTCTAAAATACCGAATAAAATATTATTCTAAAACAACTGTGTTCTTCATTAAAATATAAATAGAATAGTGATTTAAATGTTAAAATCAGAATAATAGTCAAAGAATGTCCAATGGTACACTAATAAATTTCTAAACAATTGCAAAAGAACGGTCGCATATGCTCAAAGTGTCTCTTTTTGTTATGTAAAAATAATGGCAGTGCGAAAAAAGCAGCATTGAATGAAAAGAAAGCCGCAATTTTTATCTAACACTACGGTAAAAGTCGCTGCGCGGAAAAACTAGCAGAAAATGGCGGGTTTTTGCGAGAAAATTTGCGCACATCTTGCAAAATTTTAGTCAAAAATTTATTGTACAGTCGGTGATTCTCTTATGTTATATATTATTGATAAAACTAATAAACAATTTATAATTTTTTGAAAATTAATTACATTGAAATGTAAGCTAGTTTTACATTGGTTTTTTTAATTTAAAAAGTTATTAAGCTTTTATGTTCTTGTTTGAAAAATTTTTGCCTAAATTTTATATTTTACGTGTTATGTGTGTTTTTTTTCTTTCTGGGATCTAGGACATAACACTAAAACGGATTTTATTTTTGAAGGGGAACGGTTCATTTAAAATCTACTTTTTTTTAAAATACAAAACTAAAATTTAAAAAAATCAATACAAATAACCAGAAAACAGAATATAGTAAATAATTGCAATTGATTTGCCAGGGGGAAATAAAAATCTATTAATTGCTACAGTAACAAAGGTTAAAACGTTTATTTTCATCATAAAAGCTTTCGACCCGTTCTTGGATCATCCTCAGTTTATGACTGTTTTATTCTCTTTCACAATCCGAACCACATAAAACCATTTTTAGAATATTTGAATTCGCGCCATAATAACATTCAATTCACTTATGAAGAAGAAAAAGACTCTGTTTTACCTTTTTTGGACATGTCAATTCGAAGAAATAATGATAGTTTTACCACATCTTTATACAGAAAGCCAACTTTTAGCGGAATATATTCTAATTATGGCAGTTTTATTCCACCTTCTTCAAAATATGGCTTAGTTTTAGGACTTTTATCTCGATCGTTTAATTTATTCTCATCTTACCAATTATTTCATGAAGAGATTGCTATTTTAAAATCTATTTTATGTAAAAACAAATATCCATTTGGTTTTATTGACGCTTGCATTAGAAAAGTTTTAAATAAGAAATTTAAGTCTAAAGATTTGGAAGTTTTAACCGCAAATAAATTATCTCTTTGCATTGTTTTACCATATATTTGTTTTAACTCTATAAACGTTCAAAATAAACTTAAAAAACTTTTTTACCGCCATTTTCCTCAAGTTAAATAAAGAATTGCGTTTAAAACTTCTAAATCACTTGCTACTTGTTTTCGTTTTAAAGATGAGATTCCTTTGGGTCTGAAGTCTTGTGTTGTCTATAAATTTTTATGTAGTGGTTGTAAAACCACTTACTGTGGGTCTACCACCCGCCATCTTAACACAAGATTGTCGGAACACATTGTTGTATCATTAAAAACCGGAAAGCAAGTAGTTCCAAAAGCTTCAGCAATTTTTGACCATATTTTAGCCTGTAATCAGTTAACAACTAAGCCTAATTTATCAAATTTTACCGTTTTAGCTTCTACGTCAAATGAATATTGTTTGAGACTCAAAGAAAGTTTTTGTATTCGTAGGGATTAGCCTTTTAAATAAAAATATCACTAGCGCTGAGGTTATTCTGTTTTTAATTTAGGTCTTTATTTTTAATTTTTTTAGTGTTTGTAAGGGTTGCCAGGTCTAAAAATGAAAAAGGGGGCTATTTTTGGGACAAAAAGGGGCAAAAGGGGCTATAAAGAAATTGTTAAAAAATGCAAAAATTTGAAAAAAAAGGGGCTATTTTTGGAGTAAAATGGGTCTATTTTTAAAAACTTTTGATTTTTTTTAATTTAATGCAAATATATATATTAAACACAAATTTAATTGTTTTTTAAACTATTTAAAGCAGTATTTAAGCAATTCATATGTTTATAACTTCAATATTAATCAATTAAACACAATAAAAATATTTTTATTGCATAAAAACACATTTTTAAATTGAAACATTTCAAATTTAAAGAACTCTTTTATAAACTATTTTTTTTTGAATTTAACCAAAATTTTAAGCAAAACCAAAACCAAAACCAAAATTTAACCAAAAAAAAAAAAATTTTAAATTTGAAAATTTTGGGCAGCATAACAGGCTTAACAGCTGCGAAAATTGCCCCGATCGCAGCCACTTACTATAGGTTCTAATTTAATACTAAAACAATTTTTTAATAAACATAAAAACAATAAATTTTTCATTAGGGTAAAAATTTTAAAAAAAGCTGCTGGGGTACAAATTTTTAATTAATTTTTAATCTTCAAATTTTAAGCAGCAAAACACTTTTTAAATTTAAAATATTGTTTTAATTATTACATTGAGTTTCATGCCACAAATAACAAACAATTAAAAAAAATGTAACATCAAAAAAATAATAAATAACAAGTTAGAGTTTTAAGAGTTATTAACGTTTTTGGCGGTCCAGGCAGTGTCGGTTTTACCCCATTGATTTTCGTCCGTCCGCTCAGTAGAATGTAGGTTTACCCCTCCCCAAAAGCCAAATGTACGTTATTCTGAAAGATCTTAGCAAAACTTAAAAATTATTATGATAAATTTTTATTTTTACTATTTAATGTTGTATTTTTTGAAACAAATTGTAAAATAAAAAAAACCGCCCCTTGCTTTTTAAATTTATAATTATTAGAAATTTGTATAAATAAATTTAAACAAAAATGATAATGTTACATTTTATTTAACAAACTGAGACAGCCATTACATCAATAGATTGGAAAAATAAAGCGAAGTTTTGCGCAGAGCGAAACGATATCTGATAGTGAAGGAAAAGCGAACGAAGATTAGAAAAGACAAAAAAAAGTAAAAAAAATCTTTGAAACAAAAAAAAACAGTGAATTTCCAGCAGCAGCATGAATAATAGTCCTAAACAACCATTTAAAAGTGTACAATATCACCAGCAGTGATTTTTTTCTCAAAGATTTTGGACAATTTTCGTTGTTTTTTTTATTTTTGAAGCTGACCCAAAAAGGGGCCATAAAAGGGGCTATTTTTGGGAGAAGGGGCTAAAAAAGGGGCTAAGGGCTATTTTCAAATTTTAGGGGCTATCGGCCCAAAAAAGGGGCTAAAAATAGCCCCAAAGGGGATAACCTGGCAACCCTGGTGTTTGTTTTAGCTTTGTCGTCCAGTAGTTCCAAGTAGTCCTTGTTTTAGGTACATCTTGTGCATAGAGTAGCCATAAAATTTAGTTCATATAAAATTTTTTCTTTACAACCTTTTAGTAATCATTATGCTAATAGTATCAAATTTTTTTTCTCGTTTTCTGTTTTATAATTGTGCGTTTTATCTATTCTTTACTTTAATTATACCTATTAATTTTCATTTCCTGTAATTTATTTGCTTTTTACTTACTATTTATTGTAACTTTACTACTTTTCTAACAAAAAATGTTTTTTTGTATTTCAGATGTTTTAACTGAGGATGATCCAAGAACGGATCGAAAGCTTTTATGATGAAAATAAACGTTTTAACCTTTGTTACTGTAGCAATTTATAGATAGTAAATAATTGTTCCTTCGGTCCAATATGCTCCGAAGCTCCGGTCATTTAAAGCGGAAGGGGCTCCAGAGCTCCGCCCTTTAAATGAGCGATTTTAAGCTTATTTTAGCTTAAAACTCATTTAAAGTTTCTCTATCTGCATTTTTTAGTTCATTTTTATTGTTTTAAATAGGTTTACAAAAATCAGTTAACAAAACAATTAGGAAAAATAATCAATTATGGCATCACTCCTTAATTATTCATAAAATAGTACACAAATAGGTTGGATTTCCGGGACTTTCTCCGGAACTCCTAAAAACGGAGCTCCGCTTTGGAGTTCTGAGCTCCAGAAAACGTTACTAATATGTAGTTACCCGCACAGAAAAGATTTTTATGCCTGGGGTCTATTTTATAAAAATTGCGTGTAATTAATTTACAGCTGTAAAGTAATAAACGCTTTCTTTTGTATTTTTTAATTAAAACGTATATTAATAAAATTACGTTTAGAATTTAAAAAATTACATGTCTGTAAATTCCGTAAATTCCACAGTTACCTACGTATTTTTTAATTAATAAAATAAGAAGAAATTAAATGCGTTTATTAAATTACAATTAAAAAATCTTTATGATATATAGGCCCCTTGCCCATTATTTAAGCCATTAAAGCATGTGCCGTCAGTATTTTTTGCACTGAACAAGACCTGTTGTGGTGATGCAACTGTCCAAATATTAAGTGTATTTTGTCAGTGGCGTTACTTTGTCCCTGGAAAATTTTTTTTTATAATTTGAAAAACTGGCAACAGATCACAAATTGAAAATCATGATCCGTATTTATTTGTTTGCTACTTTGTTTTGTTTACACCATCAAGAATAAAAGTCTAAAATGTTGAACTTTTATCAACCATTTTTGCACAGTACGACTGATAGTTTATTATCACAATGTTTAAACACGCTTATAGCGCTCCGGTAAAAATCAATTTTTCAAAAGTAAGTCACGTGATACTCAGGTGACCCCGTTTTTGCCAGTCTTTGCCTTTTTTTCTGTCCCCTTGGCCTTGCAAAAGGCAAATGAAATGCTGAGCGATGCGCTGAAAATCTCAAAGAGACTCATCAGACTGGCCCCCAGAAAAAGGCCCAAGGCTCCGCCGATGTTCGTAATAAAAGTTTGAAAATCCATATACTCGTTTTCTTCCGTGAGTCCATAGCTCATATCTTTTAAATACACCCTAAATAAGAATAGCCTATACGATATTTTGCTAAAAGGAAAACAGTATGACGAATACCGGTAAAAATTACCACAAAAACTTAATTACGCATTGATTTTTAAAACCGATAACAACTTTTTTAGTAAGCAGAGTAAATAAATACCTAAAAAAGAATTTTTAATATCTACATGTATTCATTTTGCGCCGGACTTGCACCAAGCCAATGTATGTTAGCTTTAATAAAATTTTATATGTATTTAGTTTTGTTTATTTATCAAAAGACATAGAAACATACAGAAACAGCTAATATAACCAAAAATATATAACATATTAATAAAGGATAAATATGTGACTTTATATATTGCTCAGACACAGTGACTGCCCTAACTAGGGCGCTTCCTAATAATAGCGCGCCCTAGTTAGGGCACTCAAATGTGCTAATTAGGACTTTGTTACTGGGAGGGTGGTCCCAATTAAAGCGTGTTATAACTCTTATAAGGGCATGCCTTAATAAGGGCACTTGTTAGAGCCACTATGATTCTAATTAGGGTGCGCCCTAGTTAGGGCAGTCAATGTCTCTGAGCAACATATGAAGTCACATATTTTTCTGTATATTATATTATATATTTTTAATATAACCGCACCTGAAATTGTATGCACCTAAAAAACGAATACAAGTCGTTTACACAAAAACAACCATATCAACCATTTTCAACCCGAAAGGATTCATGACACAGGCGCACACACAATCGCACAGAAGGATTTTTAAAAAAATAATCAATATAAGATTCGATTCTTTATAGATTAATAAACACTTTCTTAAGGTTCAATATAATTTGGTAAACCAACCTCAAATCGAGTGCTTCTTTTCGAAACTTGTCCTCGCTGTAATTTGTTACCTTTTTTAGTCGCGAATGATTTCGTACAAATGAATCATCACGAATGGTCTTAAATTCCAAAGGGCTAGGATAGTAATTAAAAGAACTTGTAACCTAAAATAAGTGCTAACGTGTTTATAAAATAAACATATAAAACAGAGAAAGTTTAGTTGGATCATAGTAATAATAAAAAATAGTATTAAAAGTTTTGGTTCGCTGCTCGGTGTTTTATATAAGCAACTTACAATAAAATTTTTAATTAGACCTACTTTGTATTGAAGGCTATGACAAGCCTTTTGGCACAAAGGACATAAGTCATTAACGTAGGTACGAACCAAAATGCTCCATTCCTTGTTTAAACATTGTAATTTTTCTTTGCTTGAAATACAAGCATAATTATTATTTTCTTTAAATTGAAATTCATTTTCCAAGTTTTCTTGTCGTAGTACCCATTCTGTGTATCCTAAAAATTTTACAACTATAAGGTAAAAAAAAAACTAATTCAAGGTTTTAACTTACAAACACGAAATATTTTGCAAAATTCGCTTCTTTAACTAATTACATAATAAGTACAACAAACAGTTTTAATTTTAAAAAAAATTTTAGCGGGATTTCATCTGCTTGTAATTTATCCGTAAGTTTTTTATTTTCTAATTTATTTCTTAACTTTATCAAAACAAAGGTGATTTTAGGTTAAGTTATACTTTCGGTTAACCATATTCACTTGTATAATAATACGCATTTTTGACAATCTTTTACCAATTAATATGTTTTATTGAAAAAAAAATCATAATTTAACAAAATGCAAAAAGTCAAAATATGTATTAAATAATTTGTTGTGTTTTATCAAAATACCTATTCGTTTTAGTTGACCCCCAGAGAAAAAAAAAAACAAAAAAAAAAAAAAAATAAAATAAATATTAAATTAATAAAAAAAAAAAAACAAAAAAAACAAGACAAAAGGCCAAAAAAAAAAAAACCAATAGGGAACGGGACACGAGGGTACTGGACACGAGGGTACTGGACACGAGGGTACTGGACACGAGGGTACTGGACACGAGGGTACTGGACACGAAGGTACTGGGCTTAAAAAAATTGCGTTCACCACAACCTCGCAGCAAAATCGATTCATTATGCAAGGGGGACACGAGGGTACTGGACACGAGGGTACTGACGAGCAAAAAACATAACCTTCCCGCATAAATCAGGATAAACTTATTACATAACAATAGTTTGTTTTGCTTAAATATCATAGTTTGTTTGACTGACTTATAAAAGGTAGGATTTTAAAAATAAAACTTTTGAGAAGACATAAAACAAAAATAATAATTTTATAACATTAAAACATTTTCGTGTAATTTGTCTACGTTTTCTTGCATGTTTTTATGTAATAACTAGCTTTAAAAATGCTGAGAATTTATGAGACGACTCTAAAGATAATAAACATTAAGGTTGTTGTTATGCTTTGATTGTACTGTTAAAAAATTTTTGTGGTTATTTTTCGTGGAGTGCAGAATAAATGAATTAATAATTTTGCTAATAATAACTTTTCAAAAACATTTTAGTAAAATATTTTCCGAAAAACAATTGCTTGCCTTTTTTAACAGTAAATTATTCGGCATTTTTTAAAAGTACAATATTTTTAAAATATTATGATAAAGTTTAGCTTAATTTTTGGGTTTTGCTTAGGCTTAGGGAAATAAAGTTTACCGTGCAATGGGTTTCGAAGACTCCCAAAGATCCGTTGTTTAAATATTTTACTCACGACTCTATACTTAGATTGAAATGGACTCTATACTTAGATTGAAACGCATAAAATATCATACATGAAAAATCTTACAATTGTATGTTTTTTATTAAAAACACATTTTGTTTGCCTTGTCTTAAATGATCAACATGTGTTCAAGTGAATTCCTTAAGCTAGAGTGAATTAAAAAAGGCAAAAAGTTATTTTTTACATATTTACTGCTACAATCTATTTTTGCAGAAGTTATTTTTTCCAAAGATTTTATCAAAAAAACTCAATTATTTTAATAAAGAGTCGATGAAAATAGTCTAAATATAAAAATGACAGCAAAAAAAAAACTGCAATTCGCTTTGTATTTTCGTACGAGTATATGTTTTAGAAAAAACAGTAATTAAATAACTTTTTGGCGTTCTCATTCCACTCATGATTGTTTAATATTAATTCTTTGGTTTCTTTAAAGGCAGGGTTTCGAAGCTCCAGAGATTCGGAGATAGCTTCAAACATTATCATTGTTTTTATTAAAAAGCGATGGTATAAACTGTGTGTAAAATAACCTTTAAAAATTTCGTGTTTTAGTATGTTTTTTAAACTATTTACGTAGTTTTTTTTATTATTAACTTGTATTATATTTAAAAGAAAAAAAGTTATATATAATTAAAAACCAAGCGATTTTATGTAACGTTTAATTGTCTACACGTTCAAACGATTAAAATTTAATTCAGCTCAGCTCAGCTCATTTAGACTTAAAAATTTACATATTTGTGGCAAACGTATCTTTTCTTAGCTCAGTACCCTCGTGTCCAGTACCCTAGTGTCCAGTACCCTCGTGTCCAGTACCCTCGTGTCCAGTACCCTCGAGTCCAGTACCCTCGTGTCCTAGAATCAAAATATTACTTACCACCTATAATACGTATGGCCTAGGCATGGGCGTAGCCAGGGGGGTCTAGAGGGGTTCTAGACCCCCTTCTTTTCTGTCGGCAAAGAGAAAAATTTTGGGTTAGACCCCCTTTTTGGGTCACCAAATATAAAAATTTGGGGGTCTGGAACGGCTGTTTTTTAAAAATTTTCTCGCGCTTCGCTTCCCTCAGTGCTTGATTAATTATATAGTCTCCACTTCTAAATTTGTGTTACTTTGTTTTGTGATCTTGGTATGACCACGCTGGACCCACCCCATTCTTAATATTTTAATGGGTCTCCAGTTCCAAATTTGTGTTACTTTGTTTTGTAATCTTGATACGACAACGCTGGACCCTTCCCCCTTTAGATTGTTATATAGTGGGATTAAAAATTTAAAAATTAGAAGTAGTTTTAAAAACGTTTTCTCGCACTTTGCATTGCTCAGCTGTAATTAAATGTACTCATTTTTCAGTTGTTAATGTATTAGAAATTAAAAATTTTAAGGCGTTAAATTGTTTGTAAAAAGTTTTTTGTTTTATAGATTTTTTAATTGAATAATAGGAAAATAATAAAGTATGTGACATAAACAAGGCAATAAACTTTCTGTGCGAAACGCGGAAAATTTTTTTTAGCTCTTTTATAACGTTTAGGATTTGGATCCCCCTGGACCCCCTTTCGGAAATTTTGTTTAGGGTTGCCCCCCCCTCTTTCCGAAATTCTGGCTACGCCCATGGACCTAGGTAATACGCAGAGTTAACCGTGGCGAAGTTTACACGCACCAAAATGGTCAGACAAAGATACAACCATCGAAAACGAAGGATAACCGTAACCGTGGAAAAAGTAATCACAGGTTAAAATATATAAATAACCCGGTAAGGACGGGGGGTCTGAATTTGGAAAAACGGTTTTTACCTGCGTTCTATCTGCCTCCTACCTAACTCCATCGAAATATTTGCTGCCTCCTACATGCCTCATACCTGCCTCCACCCTCCCTCCTATCTTCCTTCCAGGCAGTTTTAGCTGCCTCCTACCGGCCTCCTAACCTGTATATGCTTCAACATAGGAGGCAGGGTCATCTGCCTCCGAGGCAGTTTTACCTGCCCCCACCCTGCCTCATAGCTGCCTCAATCCAGCCTCCATGCTGCCTCCGAGGCAGTTTTACCTGCCTTCTACCTGGCTGCAGTCTTCCTGAGGCAGGTTCAAGAGTCGTCCTTACCGGAATAAGAGCGAACTCCGGAGCTCCCTCAGTTTTAAATGGTCGGCTGCGGGGCACGAGGTTTTTGGGAACAGAAACAACGCTGAGGTGCGCTGAAATAATAATAACAAAAAAACATGTTTACTTTAAACAAAAAAACCTTTGCTTTGAACTGAAATAAAAATAGACAAATATGCAAATTGAACCAAAATTAAGTGCGATTTTAAAATGAGTCATGTTTAAATTTTATAAACGTACAATGTATCTTTTTGTTACTTACGTTTTGCATGTAGAATAGCATGTGAAGGGGCGTAAAGGGGAACGCAGCCGCACTTCTTTACTATATTATAAGTAAAACATTCTTGTATACAGTTTTCCTAAATCATAAAGCATTCTTCAGGAACAAACGATTAAATTAAAATATAAAATATAATCATGATAAATTTTAGCTTGCTTGATTTTAAAGTTTTGTTAAGACTGTTTAGGGAGACTAAAGTGTACAGTCTATATTTGCGGTTGAGCGTGGGTTTTATCATGATAACTTTGTGAGTCTCTGAGTTTTATCAATATAAAAAATCACCGTTTTAATTTAATAGTGTTTTCTTGAAGAATGTCAATCGTTAAACATACATTGTTTTGTTATAGCGACACTAATTTTGGCAAACTTTTTAGTGGGATTTTCAAGAAACCTACTTTTGTTTTTAGCAACTCTGTTGGCTAATGTTTCGCTGGGTTCATTACCCTGATCAAAGAGTCAGGTCAAAAGTCAATCGCTTAAGGATCCGCCAGGTAGGGTATCTGATTTAATTTCGGTCAGGCCTTAATTTCGGCCACCAATTTAGGGTGTTAAAAAATTAGCTTATTTTTAAAACACAAAAGAACCAAAACAAAAATAACTGGATGAATCTTGAACAACGTATTTTTGCAAAGTTTTTTATTGTGTGATTTTGCATTATCAGCATTTTCATATAAAAAAATTGCATTTTTGTAATTTACAGGATTTTTGCTCTGTGATTAAACTACATGAAATTTAAAACGAGGCAGTATATAAACTTAAAATAACTTTAGTTTAGTGCTCAAAATTGTCAATTTTCAGGTTTTTTTTATTTTTTGCCACAGCAGTTTGCAATGCGTTTAACTAACTGCGCATTAACTAACGCATAAAGGCTGGTTCATACTTATGTAAAAACGTCCTTTGGACAAAGTCCAAAAGACAAACACATTGTATAAACGTATGTAAAAACGTCCTTTGGACTTTGTCCAAAGGACGTTTTTACATAAGTATGAACCAGCCTTAACTCCGGTAATTTCGGCCACCTTGAAATTAGGGTGAAAGAACCTGCCTTTTTTGCTGTTTTCAATAGTGTTGTAAAAAGTATTGAATTTGGATTATTTTAAGTAAAAGTAAAAGTAATTCGAAAAATTTTAATTTAAGTAAGGTAAGAGTAAAAGTAATTTGTGATTTTTTAATTTAAGTAAAGTAAAAGTAAAAGTAATTGTCAAAATTTTATTTAAGTAAAGTAAAAGTAAAAGTAAGACCAATTTTTTTAAGTAAAAGTAAGAGTAAAAGTATAATAAAAGTAATTTTGAAACGAAGAAAAACACCGGTTATTGGAGCTCCATAGCTGCGTTCTAAAGATTTTTGCTTATTTTATGTATAAATTGTCATTTTAATAACATTTTTAGTCAAAATAAATGGTTTTAGCGTATTAGCGGCTTAAAAAATTATCTTCAGCCATTCACTTTACAACAAGCTCATACGGAATCTACCCATTAAAATTACTTAAATTTTACTTAAATTAATTTAAGTATTTGCCGTGGAAAATCCGAGTAAGAGTAAAAGTAAAAGTATTTGGAATTTCAAAAGTCGAGTAAGAGTAAAAGTAAAAGTAATTGAAATTTCAAAAGTCGAGTAAAAGTAAAAATAAAAGTAATCCAAAATCCAATACTTTTATTACTTTAAGTAAAAGTAAAAGTAACTTTTTACAACACTAGTTTTCAAATATCATCATACTACCGTATTTAAAAGAATTTGTTTTGCTCGTTTGAGTTTTTTGGCGTTTTTTTTAACCAAAACAAAAATTCAACACAAAAAACACAAGTTATAAAAACCTGTTTTTTTCAAGGTTTTGACATAATTGTTTAAAGTCTTGCTAATAACTATGAAAGTTCACAAACGGGAAAAAATTAAGTTATATGTACTAAGAACAATACCTAAGTATAATTTGGCAACCTTTAAAAATTTTTATTCTTCGTTTCGACAATTTTTATAGCCAGTTTTTTCTAGGTGGCCGAAGTTAATGGCTTGCGCCTTAATTTCGGCCACTATAAAAAACTTTAAACCTCCACTGAACTTTAAGTGTAACAGAAATCATAAAATTTTGGACTGGAATAACAAAAATAGCTATCGTTTGATTTTTACACCATATCTTGGGTCGATTAAAAAAATCAGAAAAAACATTAAAAAAAATAAAAAAAGGAGGCCGAAATTAAGTCAGCTACTCTACCACGTTTCGGCGTGCGGGGTTAAAATTCCCAGCCAAAAGCTAAATTCAATCTAAAAAGATCCGGTAGGGAACCATAGGTTGCACCATTAGTTTTCTTTGGCCCTTGCCAGCTGAAACGTTTTTAGCAACTCTGTTTGCTAATGTTTCGCTGGGTTCATTACCCTCATTCAAGAGTCAGCTCAAAAGGCAATCGCTAAAGTTGACTTCTCTCAATTTTTGGTGAAATACTGAACGCGCGTGTCCATGACCGTGTACAAATTATTTCTTTTTTTAATCTCAATCCGTTTGATTAATTTTAAATGAGTTTTAAATCTTTCAATATTCAACCACTCAACTAAT